>JAOCZM010000077.1:0-230382 GCA_026122235.1 Vinca minor | reverse complement strand
TTCTGTCAAACTCTTGTTGGCGTATTCACGAATTTTCATCCGATCGAAGTATCTTAATACTTTTACCAAGTTGATTTTTGTACTTCATTTTGAAATTCTTTGAATCTTCCAAAAGATTCGATTTATGTTTCATTAGATAGACGTAGCCATATCTACTAAAATCATCTCAGAATGTGATGAAGTACCGAAACCCTCCTCTAGCACTCGGTGTTTATTGGTCCACAAACATCTCGTATGTATGAGGCCCAACAAATCGGAAGCTCTCTCACTTTGTCCAAGAAATGGAGCTTTAGTCATTTTGCCCAACAAGCAAGATTCACACGCCTCATAAGACTCTAAGTCAAATGATGTTAAAATTCCATCCAGTATGGAGTTTTGATACGCGTTTCTCGCTTTATGTGGCCCAAACGACAGATGCTAAAAAGTAGGTTTGGTTTAAGTCATTTGATTTAAACCTTTTAGTATTAATGTTATAGATGGGCCTTTTAATGGAATCATCGAGGTTAAGAATATAAAGCCCATTCATCAAAGAGGCATCTCCATAAAAGATACGATCTTTATGAATGGTGCAAATCTTATTCAAAATATTAATTTCAAAACCTTCAATATCCAAACAAGAAACTGAAATAATATTCCTACTCAAAGTTGGAACATACAAACAATTATCCAGCTTCTATAATAAGGCCACTTGGCAAAACTAAATTGAATGTCCCAAGAGCTACAAAGAACAACTCTTGCTCCGTTGGCTACTCGAGGTCTACTTCTCCTTTTGCCGCTGATCTACTCCTTTTGAACCCCCCGCACATTTGCACAAATGTGAGATCCACAACCGGTATCTAATACCCATGAAGTAGGAGCAGATATGTTAATTTCTATAACATAAATACCGGGAGAGACAACCAAACCGGCCTTTCCCTTTTTTCTTCTCTTCCAAATAGAGTTTGCAGCTCCGCTTTCCAATGGCCTCGGTTCGCCACAATGGAAGCAAACTCCCTCCTTTGGTGCCTTGGCTTTGGGTCGGGGCTTGCTGCTTTGCTCTTTGCCTCTCTTAGCCATGGGCTTTCCCTTGCCTTTCTTCTTGAAATTCCCTTTTGAACCATTAAGACTTCGGGGGTCTTCTTAATGTTCGGGCTCACTCGCTTGAGCATGCCGTGTACTTCATGTATGGTCTTCTCCATGGCATGCATGTTGAAGTTCATAACGAATTGGTCATACTCCGATGGGAGTGAGCCTAAGATCATATCTCGTGGCCATGTCATGACCTACTGCTGCTTCAAGTTTCTCAAGTTGGTCAAAATAGCCCTTCATCTTAAGAACATGTGCACCGACAGAGGTTCCCTGGGCCATTTTCGCAACTATTTAACGCCTTAGTTGTGAGGAATCTTTCATGACGAGCTTGCTCTTTGGAACATTTCCTTGAGCTGGCCCATCATCCGGAAAGCCTCAACTCCTTCAAACTGCTTTTTGAAGGTCGTGGCTCATTGTGACTAACATGAGACAAGTCACATCGTTAGAGTCATCGAAATGCTTCTTCCAAGAATCTCTTTCAGCTCTAGGGGGCGTTATTAGTGTAGTCGCTTCGTGAATGTCCGTATCAAGAACGCATAGCCTTTCTTTCCCCGCTAAGGACAATCTTAGTTGCGGGCCCAATCAAGGAAATTGGTCCCGCTTTAGTTTTTCCTTCTCAAGGACGGATCGCAATGAATTGCGTGATGAATTGGTTGCCATTATCTACATTAAGTTAATTGCAAAGTTATTAGTTTTTGAGCAAAAACATTTTCCACAATTTCAACATTTGATAATAGTGGGGAAAAACCATTTTACAATAGTTATAGGAAAGCTTTGGCTTAACACCTACAATTAAAGTAAAATCATCTAACGGGAATGACATCTATATGTCCCGCTATTTCCCATTTTATGCCCTAGGCCCAAAACTATTTTGATAGCCTAGTTAAGTCTGACCATGTCTAAGCATATGGAAATCACTATTTTCCCATCTCCTATTGCCTAGATAACCACTTATCCCTGCTGCTTTGGGCAAGCGCACATAATGATGATCCAAGCTCATGGAGTGCTTAGGATATGGTAGGCACTTTAAGACTTAATTAAAACCATTTAATGTGACGCTCAAAATTAAATCCATCCGGACATAAAATAAACATCACACGCAGGGTTATGAAGCGAAAAAGTAAATGTGATATAGCATGGCCTATTTCTATAATGACTCCCACGAGCCTTGTGGGAGTCAAGTGGTCAATCTAGGTCAAAATCCATCTCATGGATAATGTCTTCGATCTTGCACCTCCAGCCTTTGTTACATATTTGCATGGGCATACCCAGCCTTCATTGTAAAGCAAGTAAAGCTAATCTAATAAAGTGATTACAATTTTACAACATTGAAAAAATCGACTCGCAGTCGTATTATAAAATTACAACCAAAATATGTAAAACAAGGGGGTATAGTAGGCCATGCTATTCACCATGCTAATATCACATAAAGCACAATGAGTACATACACAAAGTCTTAATTCGGGGGAACGATGAATCGGGGCGACGTAGCATGCGTCCCTCGCGGGGTTTTCAGTGCAGCGCCTGAAGGAAAAATCGATTCTACATCACCATCGAATGAGTTTTTCCTCCCGATTTACCCTTCAATTGCCTTACTTACATAATCGGATTATGTATTAGTTAATCGGATTAATGGGAGACGCTTTATGCGTAATAATGCAATTTAATCAAATTAATTTCAGATTCACATAAACGGTTTATGCGTAATCAATATTCACGTAAAACATGCTTTATGCCAAATAATCGAATTAAATACACGAATCGAATCATGCTTATGCAGCTTCATGCATAATCAAAACCCGAAAACAGCTTTATATCATAACAGTTCATATAACCGTATAAACATGATTAAACCGAGAGCAATTTATGCATATATCACATATATTCATCAAAAGATACAATCTTTAAAATGCGATTAAACAGCTTTTATGCATTTATCATGATCAAAGAAACGATCTTTTTCGTTTTCAAACATACACATACCAAATCGGAATTGATAGTGTTATTGTCTCGATAAACATTATCGAATTTGAGTCGTATGAGCAAGGCTCGATACCATCGAAGGGATTCATGGGCGGAAACTCGCTCCAAACACCCATGGATCCTCCCTCAAGGATCCGCTCATATGAAACAATTCGAAAAAACAATGGAAAAAACTTACGTTTCTTGGATTCAAGAAGCTACTTGAATGGAGGATGATGTTTCTTGGATGTGTTGCTGCCAACAAACGGAATTCCCTTTTGCGGAATATCCCTCTACCGGTATCCACGCGATGTAAACGAGGCGCGAGTGCTAGCTCTTCGTCTTTCCCGATTTTCGGAGATTAGAGAGGAAAAAGGGAGACCAAACTCGAAATCAGATTTCGAGAGAATGGCAAAGGTTGCGACTGGAAAAATCCTTACCCTAGGGTTTCGCCAAGAGATAATTATATAGGGTGTGGGAGTTTGTTCCCATAACCAACTCTCACATCCCCAACTCCTCTCAGCAGTGGGAGTCTCTAACTCCCACGTTCCCTAGAATTCCACTGGCAGTGGGAGTCTTTATCGGATAATGACTCCCACGTAATCCCACCTATACCGAAAATGCCCCTTATCTCTAATTCGAATGATAACACTTTATCATTCTCGTAAAGGTGAATGTCGATACAATGAACCTAGACACATTCTAGATTCATCAATCTGGACATGAAGCTCGTTAGCTCGCTCTATGCGTGTGACCCTCAGCAGGTTCATCTCACAGTGGCAATGAAAACACACTTAGTAGTAGTGTGAGTTCATAAATCACAAGCGGCCCCTAGCAGACATTGTGACTACCCAAAGTGAATGAATTTACAACTGAACCTAATATCAATCTACTATTTAACCCCCTTTGTCTCGCGATATCCTAATTAAGCATAAGGCATGGTGGTCGCCACCCTTATTAAGCTTAATTGTATTTATGCTCGATCTCCGTGTAGATCTGCTTTGACAAATAGCATTTGATAACCACTTTATCAAATACATTTGAGCACGGCCATGCATTTAAACAGCTCTTTCCCTATCGAGGGGCCCATGGATATCTCTCTCTAATAATAGAGAGGGACAAACTCCTTACAATGTCTCTCACATTCAAGCTATGATAGGACACTATATCCGATCATCGACTGATTGATTACTCGTTACAAGTAACGTCCCGACCGAGTCAAAACGTGGCTCCATTCATACTAGAATCAATGAAGACATAAGGTCTAAGGATTCAAAAATAGTATTGAGAAGTAATACTTATGACTTAAGACCATGAAGTATTACTTCTCGACTGGATCACGTCCCAATACAATGTATCCCTATATATTGCATCTATGATGTGATTTGTATCCATTACACATGATCGGTGAAAAACAAGATCATCAATCAACAATCATACTAGTTTTATTTCATAGTAATTAAGCATTACATAAAACTAGTGGACTTCTAGAATAGTAATTACATAGCAAAATTAACTATTCAATTACATGCTCAAAAGGTAATAAAACGCACAACATGTGCTAATGGTTCTAGGGCACTACTAACACAAAGGTATAGCGACCGTATATTCGGTTGGTATATAGCGATCGAATCATCGATCGAATGGTCAACATTGTTGACGTTTGAATTTGACTCGGTTACCGATCGAAAGTCTAGCGACCAAATATACGGTCGTTATATACCGATCGAATACCGATCGATCGTCAACATTGCCGACGTTTGATTTTGACCGTTAACGACCGAATACTGCAGTCGAAAGTCTAGCGACCGAATATTCGGTCGGTATATACTCGACGAATGGTCAACATTGTTGACGTTTAACTTTGACTCAGTTAACGACCGAATACCGACGACTAATGTGGCGACCGAATATTCGGTCAGTAAATAGCGACTGAATACCGACGGAATAGTCAGCATTATTGATGTTTGACTTTGACTAGGTACCGACGGCTAATATAGCGCCCGATATTTCGATCGCTATTCCGTCGCTAAATTGTTTTTTATTTTAAAAAATAAATCTGAAATTTAATTAAATCACTATTATAAAAAAACAGCAATACACACAGAAATACAAACCAGAAACAGTATTAATAAGATCCAAATAGCAAAAATAATCAATAAACCCAAAAATAACATTACATAACCAATTATCTTACAAAAAAACACAAGTTTACACTTCTCATTTATATTACAACACTCACAATCAAAGTGTGCACTTTGAATTACAACACTCACAATCAAAGTGTGCACTTCTCATTACATTACAACACTCACAATCAAAGTCCACACTTTGAATTACAACACTCCCAATCAAAGTGTGCACTTCTCATTTACATTACAACACTCACACACTTTGAATTATCAAAACTCACAATCAAAGTGTGCACTTCTTATTTATATTACAACACTCACAATCAAAGTTTACACTTCTCATAAACTCCTTTTATGTCATTTATATGTATATCCTTGGAAATGCATGAGTTGCAATATGAAAATAGAAGAATCAAATTATTTTATGGCAATAAAATTACCACTTTGAATTATGTTAAAAAGTTATACAATACGACAATTAATTTATGGTAATAAATTACTAAAAAATAAACCAACAAATATTACTCACCTTCAATATGTGGAATTCCAAGAAGCGAGAAAGAGATTAATCATTCTAAATCATCCTCCGACATAAATTCATCATCTTCTTCAGAATTGTCATCACCCGACATAATTTAATCATCATCAACACGGCTCGTACCGGCCACAAGTACAACTTCAATTTCCCCTGACCAGTGTGCAAGTCGACCAACTTCAATAGCAGTTGAATCAATGTGACTGGTCTCCTCCTCACGTACTTCCTCCTGATATGGTACCGGAACACCAGGAACGTCAACTAGACGTGGTTTGGAACGATAAACAGCCAACCAATCAGCCCTAGATGTTGTCTTACTACCCGGATAATGTGTGTAGTAGACTTGTTGACATTGGGAAGCAAATACAAATGGATCGTAACTCTGGTACGCTCTTTTCCTATGGATTTCTACAAGTTTATATTGAGGATGCACCCTCAAACCTCGATTTGGAGTAGAATCAAACCTGTCGCATTTGAAAAGAATTATTTTTTAGTTAGGTACTCCAGCAAGTTCAACCTCAATGACTTGCTTCAACTCTCTGTAATAATCTCCTTTAACCCATACCCCGTTGTTTATCATTCCTTTTCCATCGTTGTGGGTTTTGTGTGAAATCTATAACCGTTAACAAAGTAAATCGGTATATGACATCACTCTCCTTGACGGGCCTTATGACATATTTTTTCAACAACCTTTCGGAATGTTCCGTAAGGCTATGTATCTGTTAAGAACAACAAAAGTTAAATTAGTTTAGGTATTCTTAAGACAAGTACATGTCTACACAATACCAACTTACATGAGTTCCAAACCATTTGGAAAAATCATTATAAACCCGGCTTTGAAGTTCTTGCTCCAGTTATCTGCAGGAGTTTGTTCGACCTCTTCACAATTCATCAGGGATATAATTCATGGTCGTTTTATAATCTTTATCGGATAATAAAATCTTTTCTTTTTTTCCAAATGATCTTCCCGTAATTTGCAAATTGATAATACATTTGGTCCACTTATCTCGTCTTCACACCATTTCGCCCAATGGTTGTAACTTTCGTTTTCACGTGGGGTTCGAAATAATAGCTAAAGAATGTAGCAAACTTATTCGACCAAGTATGCATTGCAAATTGGCACCTCAACTTTGGCCTTGTTCTTTATATTTTTTTTTTTATGGTGCAGTATCTAATTAAAGCATAA
The DNA here is from genome assembly GCA_026122235.1 of Vinca minor. Classification (NCBI taxonomy): domain Eukaryota; kingdom Viridiplantae; phylum Streptophyta; class Magnoliopsida; order Gentianales; family Apocynaceae; genus Vinca; species Vinca minor. Next base: position 223,499 of record JAOCZM010000077.1, on the reverse strand, counting down.
GTAGTCAATCACATTGTATATACGTACATGAAAAAAAAATGAAGTTGAGATCATAAAGACATTGGTTGTTACATCTCGAACGGGTACATCCACCTAAACTGTACCGGGCCACCAACCATGGCTTCGTACGGAAGGTGAATCGGCAAGTGTTCATCACATAAAAAATCTCGGAGGAAATATTCTCTCTAAAAGCATAATCAGTTGACAAGAAGCATCTGTGGCAATCGAACCACGATTGTTTCCTGTCAGTTGTACTCCATCCACTCAACATTCCATATGCTGGGAAATCACTAATCGTCCAAAGTAATGAAGCCCTCAGTTTAAAATTTTGCTTTTTGGAGGTGTCATAAGTTTCCACACCTTCATCCCACAGCTGATTCAATTCATCGATGAGAGACTGCAAGTACACATCAATATTTTGCTTTGGATTTTGGGGTCCAGGTACAATGATAGTTAAGAAGATTACATTATTCTTCATACACATCCAAGGGGGGAGATTATAAGGTGTTAGAAGAAGCGGCCAAAAAGAATATTTAGCTTCGTTGACATGCCTAAATGAGTAAAACCATCTGTACATAACCCAAGCTTTACATTCTGAGGTTCCGCTACAAAATCGGTGTGTGTTATATCAAAATGTTGCCAAGCTTCTCCATCCCGTGGGTGATTCATCATTCCCTCTTCCCTCTCACTGTCTGAGTGCCATGTCATGTATCTTGCGGTTTTCTCAGATGCATACAATCTTTGTAATCTTGGAGTAATTGGAAAATAATACATCTTTTTGCAAGCAATCTCTTTCTGTCGTGCATTTTTTTATTTCTTTTTCTTAATGTACCTAGCATGACCACAAAACTTGCATTCTCTACTCTCAACATCATCTTTCCAGTACAACATACAACCGTTAAAACAAACATCAATCTTTTTCACCGGTAATCTAAGGCCTTTAACCAATTTCTTCATCCGGTAAAAGTCGTCTAAAGCATTATTTAGTGGGGGAAGCGCCTCTTTCTTCAACTGAGCAAATTTATCTATGGTAGTTTCAGATAAGTTGTCTTCGGACTTAATACTGAACATTCTAGCAGCCATTGATAGCTATGAACCATTGCACAGTGGGCTATCAACAGCTTTCAACATGTCATAGAACATTTGTGCCTCTGGATTGGGAGGTTCTTCCACATCCTTATTATTCAGCTCATTAAAACTTGGTCCGGCAGCATCAAGAACCATCTCTCGATAATTGTTATGTGTCGTATGTCTTCTAGAATTATCTGTATCATGAACAAACGGGATTTGAGGCATTAGAATTAATGTCTCACCATGACATGTACAATTAAAATAGTTAGACACAAATCTGTTTATAATAAGATGATACTTCACAGTATCAGGCATATGAAAATACTTATTTTTACAAACCCCACAAGGACACCTAATCCTATTAATTTGTACATTATCAGACATATTAACAGCGAAATCCACAAATCGTTTCAATCCCGCTATAAATTCTGGACTATGACGAGATCCACCATTTGTTGTCGAATCCATATACTGTTAGTAGTGCCCTAGGACCATTAGCATATGTTATACGTTTGATATCTTTTTAAGCATGTCTTTGAATAGTTAATTTTGCTTATGAACATCAAATGCGTGATTTGATAGTAAAACTCATTAGCTTATGTAATTACTATTCGAGTTGTCCCTAGTTTTATGTAAGGTTTACAATGAAATAAAACTAGTATGATGTTTGATTGATGATTATGTTTTACTAATCATGTGTAATGAATAAAAATCAAATCATAGAAGCAATATATTGGGATATATTGTATCGGACGTGATCCGATACGTGAGTAATACTTCATGGTCCTTAGTCATAAGTATTACTTCTCAATACTATTTTAGAATCCTTAGACCTTATGTCTCCATTGATTCTAGCATGAATGGAGCCACGGTTTGACTCGATCGGAGGTTACTTTTAATCGAGTAATCAATAGGACTAATGATCGGATGTAGTATCATTTCATGGCTTGAATGTGAGAGGCATTGTAAGGAATTTGTCCCTCTCTTATTAGAGAGAGATATCCATGGGTCACTCGATAGGGAAGACTGTCTAAATGCATTGCCGTGCTCAAATATATTTGATAAAGTGGTTATTAAATACTATTTGTTGGAACAGTCTACCTGGAGATCGAGCATAAACACAATTAAGCTTTATAAGGGTGACGACTACCATGCCTTATGCTTATTTAGGATATCGCGAGACAAAGGGATTAAATAGGGGATTGATATTAGGTTCCACCGTAAATTCATTCACTTTGGGTAGTCACAATGTCCTGCTAGGGTGTAAAACCCGTAACTTTTACTTACGTGATATTTGACGTGTATTTATTTTTTTTGCGAGTAATTGTGTGGCCATAATTTATTTCATGTCATTATGACGTGCCTATTTAATTTTAATAACATGTTACGTGTTTTATTTTGTGTACGTTTTATTTAGGGACGAATTGCACGCGTATCGTAATAGAGGGATTAAATAAAATATATTATAAAAAAAAAGTAGGAAGAAAATCAAAGGGCATCAGTTTGGGGCTTTTAGACTTTTTAGTATCATTATATTAAAAGTCTACTGTTATATTGAAGGAAGCAATATATATACATATGACTTCGGGGATTAAGGATGAATGGAAAAAGAAACAGTAGCTTTATATGTGAGGAATTCCTGAGAGATCAGAAAGGATTTTTGTTGAGTTTAAAGTATCTAGCAACTTTGAGTGAATTTTTGAATGAGAAAATCTTGCCGGATTTCGACGAACCTTATATATAAATTTATCACGACGGAATAAGCTACGAAGGCGTGGAAGCAGATTCACATAGAATATAAAGTACAAGGCAGCCTCTCATGTTCACAAGTGTACAATTAGGCCCTATCAAGCAAAGAGGCTAAGAAGGGTATTTTAGTAATCATACAAGATGACCAGGGATTGGACAGCTTTACAACAGTTTGGTAGAATGATCATAACTTTCGATCCAGTTATCCAATGGAGCTGATTCCCGTTGCATATTAAATATAAGAGGCAGATCTACAACTTTCATGAGATCAAGAGATCCGATTCTGCCTTCTTAATATCCGAAATCGTCGTACAAGTTGCCCTAACATGCTGTCCAGAATTAGGACGAAATTAAAGGGCATTTTAGTCTTTGTACAATTAAAGTCTATGCTAGGCTTTAATTATTTTCCAGCTTTGTTATTTACTTTATTTAGAGTATTTATATGCCTATAGCAAGTAGTTGCTATAATAAAGGACATGTTGTCCATAGTTGGTTATCTAGTTGTTAAGAGTCCGACATCTACTAGGACTCTTCTTGTTTAAGTGTTTTACTTGATAGCAAGTTGTTTTGTTCAAGAGTTCTAATTCTTCAAGGACTCTTACTTATTGTTGCTTGTAACCGAATTGTTACTCTATTTAATAGAGGGTTCGGCCAAGATGTAAACTTACATTAGATATATTGGTATTTTGGTAATGTTATTCCTTAGCTTCTCGTGTTTGAACTTCTATGTAGAATTCATTCATTCTTTGAGTTACTGTATCAACAAGTTTAGTTTCTCTTGTTGTGGTGTTTCAACCTCCATCGATAATTAGCCATCCTTTAGCATTGCGTTGATTATATTCCCCTAGAAACTAGTTCGAGAATTAGAGAAAGATCCCAGGCACAACTTACGTTGTCGAACCTTTGGTACTTTGTACCTCACGGTTCTTCATCGATATTTCACTCATAGTAATTTAGTTCCGCTATTTATTCTTGGTTTTTGGATTATATCATAAATGAATTTCCTTTTAGTAACTCTCGTTTGTCGGCTTTAGTGTTTCATCAACAATGAGACACTCGCTATGTCATCGACCCACAGTTACGCCAGGGCGTGATGAAGTGGTATCGGAGCGGAGTCGAACCTTAGGGATTAAAATATGGAATGAACTTAGAATAACAAGAACACATAATTTGAGGTGTGTGATGGGTAGAGACCATGGATTAGGATGTACTTTTGTTACTTACCGTTTTATACGTATTATCATTCGTGTTATGTTATTCTTATGTTTTATATCATACGCTGCCATACTTGTCTCTATTTTACATGTATAACTTGATTTTATTGCTTTATTGCTTTATATGTTATCGCCTTCATATATTAAGTTTAGACCTAAGTATTATACCATGCCTACTTCTGATTATCTTGTACGTTAAATGTGCTATCTGCTTAACGTTTATCTTATATAATTGCTGAGATATAAGATGGATCCGAACCAAGGTAGAAATGGAGACTATGACTTGCCAATTGCGGCAATTGCTCGAAGAGGACTTAGGGGTAGAAGGCAACAGGTTGCTGGGTCGACAAGTCAACAACAACAAGAGTTTCTGCAACCGAACCAGGCTAACAATGCTGGGTTTGTAACACCACCTCCACCACAACATATCCCTCCTCCAGCACCACAAAACACTATCCCTCCACCACCTCCGAATAACATTCCGCCGCCACCCCCACAATGCTCCACCTCAGTATAACATCCCGTAACCACCTCCACCAGCCAATACAGGGGCAGTTCCTGACATGGCAGCTGCTTTTGCTATGTTCACCCAGATGTTTCCGCAGTTTCTGCAACCACAGCCACAAACCACAGTATCAGCAACCTCAACCACAATATCAACAACCATCGCTGCAGAATCAGTATGTTGGGAATCAGAGGGGTCAGAGGGTCGAGTCAGATCCGTGTATGTATTGTGAGCGCATGAAGAAGATGCGCATGACATCTTTTGATGGAGGGGTAGGACCCGATGAGGCAGAGATTTGGTTAAAGAGTGTTGAGCAGCACTTTCTCGTCATGAGGGTGCCTGAAGACATGAAGACGGATTAGCCAAATTCAGTCGCCCATGAGGTTCATAGCGACCGAATAACGGCGACACATGTTAAAAAATTATAAATCTGAAAACCGACATCGCTCAGAATGCAAATATGAACTAATATGATTATTGTAGTAATTATTTGATCATTAATAAGCAATTATTAAAATTTTAGTTACATTACTTAATGATTCACGTAAATGTACACACAAATGTATTACTTGAATTGTTCTGCTTCAAGTCTATATAGGTATTTTGTGAATAAGTATAAGTTTTACTTGTTTGACTATTCAAATAATGCATTGATATTAGGTTCCGTTGTACATTCATTCACTCTGGAAATTAGATTTCGGTTTTCTGCCTCTCATTTTCTCTCTAAATTGCCCTCTACCGGTATCCACGCGACGAAACGTTTAAAGACTCCCACTACCAGAAGAAGTGGAAAGGACGTGGGAGTTGTGCTTGAAACAACCTCTCACACCCTATATAAACTTTTCTTGGCCAAAACCCTATATATGGATTTTTGAGCCGCAAAAATCAAAAGGACTCTGAAATTAGATTTCGGTTTTCTGCCTCTCCCTTTCTCATTAAATTCTCGAAACTCAGAAAAATGAAGAGCAAGCAATCGTTGTTCGTTTCGTCGCGTGGATACCGGTAGAGGGCAATTCCGCAAAGGGAAATCTATTGGTGGAAGTAGCACAAACTTTTAAAGTCCAAGAATCAGAATCTTTCATTCAAGAATCAGATTCTTTAGCCGAAAAATGTAAGCTTTAGTTTTAAATTTCGATTCCCATGGTATGAGCGGATCCTTCAAGGGAGGACTCGTCGGGTGTTTAGAACGAGTTTCTTCCCATGAATCCCTTCAGTGGTATCAGAGCCTTGCTCATGCTATTCGAATTCGATATTGTTAATCACATCATAACACATATCAATTTTGATTTGGTATGTGTATGTGTAAAAGCAGAAAAGATTGTTTCTTTGACTGTGTTTTATAAGTTTCTGTGATTCTTATATGCATAAACTGTTATGTATGTTATTAATTCGATTAATATTGCATGAACTGCTATTGTATGTTATTAATTTGATTAATTATGCATACACTGCAATTGTATGCTTTCTGTCGTTAATCCGATTAACAAGCCGCATAATCTGTTTAGGTGATTATGCATGTTAGGCGACTGAGGGGTAAAGCGGGACCGCCGTCTGCGTTTCGCTGACCTACGACTTTGTATATGTACTCGTTACCGTATTTATTATTCTTTATGTGAGTTTTAGCATGGTGAATAGCACGGCCTACTATACCCCCTCTTGTTTTACATTTATTGGGTTATAATGTTACAATACGGCCTGCGAGTCGTTTTTCAATGTTGTAAAATTGTAATTGCTTTCTTAAACTAGCTTTATTGCTTTACTTTGAAGGTTGGGTATGCCCATGCATCTATGTAACAAGACTGGAGGATGCTGGATCGAAGACACTATCCATGAGATGGGTATTGACTTAGATTGACTCTTTCACAAGGCTCGTGGGAGACATCATAGGATTAAGCCATGCTATCTCACGTTTATTTTTTTTTATGTTTTATATATTGCATTAGATGCTTATATTCTTGTCTTATGGGCTTAACATATTATACAAACTAAATAATTTTAATTAAGTCTTAAAATGCCTACCATATCCTAAGCACTCCTTCAGCTTGGATCATCATTTTGTCTGCTTGCCAAAGCAACATATAAGTGGTTATCTAGGCAAAAGGAGATGGGAAAATAGTGATTTCCATAAGCTTAGACATGGTTCGACTTAACTAGGCTACCAAAATAGTTTTGAGCCTAGGGCATAAAATGGGAAATATCCGGGACATATAGATGTCATTCCCATTGTTTGAGTTTACTTTAATTATGGGGATAAGCCAAAGCTTACTTGTAACTATCGTAAAATGGTATTCTCCACTATTTATCAAGTGTTGAAATTGTGGAAAGGTTTTTGCTCAAAAACTATTAACTTTGCAAATAATTTAATGTAGATAATGGCAACCAGTACTTCACACAATTCATTACGATCCGTTCTTGAAAAATAAAAACTAAGCGGGACCAATTTCCTTGATTGGGCCCGCAACTTAAGGATTGTCCTTAAGCAGGAAAGAAAGCTATACGTTCTTGATACGGATATTTCTGAACAGCCTGCAAACAACGCCCCTAGAGCTGAAAAAGATGCTTGGAAGAAGCACTGTGATGACTCTAACGATGTGACTTGTCTTATGTCAGTCACAATGAGCACTGACCTTCAAAAACAGTTTGAAGGGGTTGAAGCTTTCCAGATGATGGGCCAGCTCAAGGAAATGTTCCAAGAGCAAGCTCGTCAAGAAAGATTCCTCACCACTAAGGCGTTGAATAGTTGCAAGATGGCCCTTGGCACCTCTGTAAGCGCACACGTTCTTAAGATGAAGGCTATCTTGACCAACTTGAGAAACTTGGGGCTATCGTAGGTCATGACATGGCCACATATATGATCTTGGGCTCACTCCCACCGGAGTATGACCAATTTGTGATGAACTTCAACATGCATGCCATGGAGAAGTCCATAAATGAAATACACGGGATTTTCAAGCAGGCTGAACTGAACATTAAGAAGACCCCTGAAGTCTTAATGGTTCAAAAAGGGGATTTTAAGAACAAAGGAAAGGGTAAGCCCATGACCAAGAAGGGCAGAGGCAATAACAAGCCCAAGCCCAAACCCAAGACCAAGGCACCAAAGGAAGGGGTTTTCTTCCATTGCAATGAACCAGGTCATTGGAAAAGGAACTGCAAACTCTACTTGGAAGTGAAGAAAAAAGGGAAAGGCCAGTTTGACTGTCTCTCCAAGTATTTATGTTATTGAAATTAACACGTCTGCTCATACTTCATGGGTATTTGATAACAGTTGTGGATCTCACATTTGTGCAAATGTGCAGGGGTTCAAAAGGAGTAGATCATTGGCAAAAGGAGAAGTGGACCTGAGAGTAGCGAACGGAGCAAGAGTTGTTGTTGTAGCTACCGGGACATTTAATTTAGTTTTGCCAAGTGGCCTTATTATAGAACTGAATAATTGTCTTTATGTTCCAAATTTGAGTAGGAATATTAGTTCAGTTTCTTGTTTGGATATTGATGGTTTTGAAATAAATATTATGAATAAAATTTGCACCATTCATAAATATCGTATCTTCTATGGAGATGCCTCTTTGATGAATGAGCTTTATATTCTTAACCTCGATGAATCTATTAAAAGGCTCATCTATAACATTAATACCAAAAGATTTAAATCAAATGAATTAAACCAAATCTACTTTTGGCATTGTCGTTTGGGGCCACAAAAATGAGAAACGCATATCAAAACTCCATCAAGATGGAATTTTGACATCATTTGACTTAGAGTCTTATAAGACATGTGATTCTTGCTTGTTGGGCAAAATGACTAAAGCTCCAATTACTGGACAAAGTGAGAGAGCTTCTGATTTGTTGGGCCTCATACATACAGTTGTATGTGGACCAATAAACACAAATGCTAGAGGAGGTTTTCAGTACATCATCACATTCACGAGATGATTTCGATAGATATGGCTATGTCTATCTAATGAAACATAAATCAGAAGCTTTTTGAAGATTAAAAGAATTTCAAAATGAAGTACAAAATCAATTTGGTAAAAGTATTAAGATACTTCGATCAAATCGAGGTGGCGAATACCTTAACCAAGAGTTTGACGAACATCTTAGGGGTTGTGGAATTGTTTCACAATTAACTCCTCCTGCACACCACAATGGAATGGTGTATCGAACGGAGGAATCGCACCTTACTAGATATGGTTCGATCTATGATGAGTCAAACAAGTCTTCCAATTTCCTTTTGGGGCTACGCCTAGAAAGCTGCTGCATTTATATTGAATAGAGTTCCTTCTAAAGCGGTTCGAAAAACTCCATATGAGATATGGGACTGGGAAACGACCAAGTTTGTCATTTCTCAAAATTTGGGGGATGCGAGGCGTATGTAAAACGCTTGTTCTCTGATAAACTCGCCCCTAAATCTAACAATTTTGTTTATGGTATAGCCTAAAGAAACTAAAGGATATTACTTATATCTTCTATCAGAGAACAAAGTGTGTGTTGCTCGAAATGGTTTATTCCTTGAAAGGGAATTTGTTTCCTAAAAGGATAGTGGGAGTAAGATCCATCTTGAGGAAATTCAAGATCCCCAAACAACATCTGAACCAACTTTGGAATTCAAACAAGCTCAAGTGCTGATACTGAGCTTCAATCTTTGACACAAGGCCCAAGGAGGTCAAGTCGGGTATATCAATAGCCTGAGAGATATGGATTTCTCGTGACTGATGATCATCATATTGAACTGATTGATCAAGATGAACCCACTACCTACAAAGAGGCAATTTATAGTTCTGAGTCAGATAAGTGGCTAGAAGATATGAAGTCTGAGATGCAATCCATGTATGATAACCAAGTGTGGACTTTGGTTGACCCACCCGAAGGGTGTAAGGTCATTGATAACAAATAGTGTTTCAAAAAGAAAACCGACATGGATGGTAATGTATACACTTTTAAATCTCGACTACTAATTAAATGTTATAGACAAGTTCATGGTATTGACTATGCTGAAACCTTTTTCTCCTGTCGTTATGATAAAGTCTATTAGGATTTTACTTGCCATAGGAGCATATTATGACTATGAGATATGACAAATGGACGTTAAGATTGCGTTTCTTAATGGATACCTTCTCAAGGATGTGTATATGACACAACCTGAGGGGTTTGTAGATCCATCGAGTCCTAGCAAAGTGTGTAAGCTTCAAAGGTCCATTTATGGATTGAAGCAAGCATCTCGAAGCTGGAATCGTCGCTTTGATGAAGCAATTAAAGAATTTTGTTTCATAAAAAACGAAGACGAGCCTTGTGTTTATATGAAAGTAACTAATAATGCAGTAATGTTCCTTGTGCTTTATGTGGACGACATCTTACTAATTGGAAATGACATCCCCACATTACAAAGCGTAAAAGCTTGGTTGGGGAAGTGCTTTTCCATGAAAGACATAGGCGAGGCTACATACATTTTGGGTATAAGAATCTATAGAGATAGATCTAACAAAATGATTGGCCTAAGCCAGAGTGGATGCTTTGACACAGTACTGAAACGGTTCAGTTTGCAAGACTCCAAAAAAGGGATTCTTGCCAATGTCACATGGCATTAAACTCAGCAGAACTCAAGGACTTTCACAAAGGAGGACCAAGAGCGCATGAGTAAGATCTCATATGCTTCAGCCATTGGGTCTATTATGTATGCCATGATATCCACTCGTCCAAATGTCTCATTCGTGTTAAGTATGACTAGCAGATATCAATCTGACCATGGAGAGTCATATTGGACTGCAGTCAAGAGCATTCTTAAGTACTTGAGAAGGACTAAAGATATGTTCTTGGTTTACGGAGGTCCGGAAGGAAGTCTGTGTTAGTAGTGCCCTAGGACCATTAGCACATGTTGTGCGTTTTATTATCTTTTGAGCATGTAATTGAATAGTTAATTTTTCTTTTGATTATCAAATGTGTGATTTGATAGTAAAACTCATTAGCTTATGTAATTACTATTCTAGAAGTCCCTAGTTTTATGTAATGCTTAATTACTATGAAATAAAACTAGTATGATTGTTGATTGATGATCTTGTTTTTATCGATCATGTGTAATGGATACAAATCACATCATAGATGCAATATATAGGGATACATTGTATTGGGACGTGATCCGTCGAGAAGTAATACTTCATGGTCTTAAGTCATAAGTATTACTTCCTCAATACTATTTTAGAATCCTTAGACCTTATGTCTTCATTGATTCTAGTATTAATGGAGCCACGTTTTGACTCAGTCGGACGTTACTTGTAACAGAGTAATCAATACGACTGATGATTCTGTCAATAATCTGAATAAACTGTTTATGAATTTGTCTTTAATTCGATTATACCGCATAAACTGTTTATGTTATCGCTTAGTGGATTAATTCGGTTAATTACGCATAAACTGTTTGTATATCTCCTGCCGTTAATTTGATTAACCAATGCATAATATGATTATGTAAGTAAGGCAGAAGAGGGGTAAATCTGGGAGGAAAAACTCATTCGATGAGCTGATGTAGAATCAGATTTTGAATTTATGTCCGCGAATTATTTATGTCATGTTTTATGTGATATTAGCATGGTGAATAGCATGGCTTATTATACCTCTTGTTTTACATGTTTGGGTTGTAATTTTATAATACGACCTGCGAGTCGTTTTTCTTTATGATGTAAAATTGTATTTGCTTTCTTAAATTAGTCATTGAAGGCTGGGTATGCCCAAGCAATTATGTAACAAGACTGGAGGCTGCTGGATCAAAGACATTATCCATGAGATGGATTTTGACCTAGATTAACCCTTGACTCCCACAAGGCTCGTGGGAGTCATTATAGGAATAGGCCATGCTATATCACATTTACATTTTCGCTTCATATCCTGCGTGTGATGTTTATTTTATGTCTGGATGGATTTATTTTAGACGTCACATCAAATGGTTTTAACTAAGTCTTAAAATGCCTACCATACTCTAAGCACTCATTGAGCTTGGATCATCACTTTGTCTGCTTGCCAAAGCAACAGACAAGTGGTTATCCAAGCAAAGAGAGATGGGAAAATAGTGATTTCCATAAGCTTAGACATGGTTCAACTTAGCTAGGCCATCAAAATAGTTTTGGGCCTAGGGCATAAAATGGGAAAAAGTCGGGACATATAGATGTCATTCCCATTAGATGATTTTACCTTAATTATGGGTGTTAAGCCAAAGCTTTCCTATAACTATTGTAAAATGTTTTTTCCCCACTAATTATCAAGTGTTGAAATTGTGGAAAATGTTTTAGCTCAAAAACTAATAACTTTGCAATTAACTTAATGTAGATAATGGCAACCAATACATCACACAATTCATTGTGATCTGTCCTTGAGAAGGAAAAACTAGGCGGGACCAATTTCCTTGATTGGGCCCGCAACTTAAGGGATTGTCCTTAGCGAGAAAAGAAAGTCAGTACGTTCTTGATACTGACATTCTCGAATAGCTTTCGCAAATAACGCCCCCTAGAGCTGAAAGAGATACATGGAAGAAGCATTTCGATGACTCTAACGATGTGACTTGTCTCATGTTAGTCATTATGAGCACCCGACCTTCAAAAAGCGAGTTTGAAGGAGTTGAGGCTTTCAGATGATAGGCCAGCTCAAGGAAATGTTCCAAGAGCAAGCTCGTCATGAAAGATTCCTCACAACCAAGGCGTTAAATAGATGCAAAATGGCCCCTCGGCACATCTGTAAGTGCACATGTTCTTAAGATGAAGGGCTATTTTCGACCAACTTGAGAAACTTCAGGGGCTCCCTGTAGGTCATGACATGGCCACGAGATATGATCTTGGGCTCACTCCCACCGGGAGTATGACCAATTTGTTATGAACTTCAACATGCATGCCATGGAGAAGACCATACATGAAATACACGTGATGCTCAGCAGGGTGAATTGAACATTAAGAAGACCCTCGAAGTCTTAATGGTTCAAAAAGGGAATTTCAAGAAGAAAGGCAAGGGAAAGCCCATGGCCAAGAGAGGCAAAGGCAAAGGCAATTACAAGCCCAAGCCCCAGCCCAAAGCCAAGGCACTAAAGGAGGGAGTTTGCTTCCATTGCAATGAACCAGTCATTGGAAACGGAACTGCAAGCTCTATTTGGAAGAGAAGAAAAAGGGAAAGGCCAGTTTGACTGTCTCTCCAGGTATTTATGTTATTGAAATTAACATGTCTGCTCCTACTTCATGGGTATTAGATACCGGTTGTGGATCTCACATTTGTGCAAATGTGCAGGGGTTCAAAAGGAGTAGAGCACTGGCAAAAGGAGAAGTGGACCTGAGAGTAGCGAACGGAGCAAAAGTTGTTGTTGTAGCTACCGGGACATTTAATTTAGTTTTGCCAAGTGGCCTTATTATAGAACTGAATAATTGTCTTTATGTTCCAACTTTGAGTAGGAATATTATTTCAGTTTCTTGTTTGGATATTGAAGGTTTTGAATTAAATATTATGAATAAAATTTGCAACATTCATAAAGATCGTATCTTTTATGGAGATGCCTCTTTGATGAATGGGCTTTATGTTCTTAACCTCGATGATTCCAATAAAAGGCCCATCTATAACATTAATACTAAGAGGTTTAAATCAAATGACTTAAACCAAACCTACTTTTGGCACTGTCGTATGGGCCACATAAATGAGAAACGCATATCAAAGCTCCATTCAGATGGAATTTTGACATCATTTGACTTAGAGTCTTATGAGGCTTGTGATTCTTGCTTGTTAGGCAAAATGACTAAATCTCCCTTTACTGGACAAAGTGAGAGAGCTTCCGATTTATCGGCCTCATACATACGAGATGTTTGTGGACCAATAAACACTAGCTGCTAGAGGAGGGTTTTAGTACTTCATCACATTCACTGGATGATTTCATTAGATATGGCTACGTCTATCTAATGAAACATAAATCCGAATCTTTTGGAAGATTCAAAGAATTTCAAAATGAAGTACTGAATCAACTTGGTAAAAGTATTAAGATACTTCGATCGGATCGAGGTGGCGAATACCTTAACCAAGAGTTTGACTGAACATTTTAGTGGTTGTGGAATTGTTTCACAATTAACTCCTCCCCGGCACACCACAATGGAATGGCGTGTCGTAACGGAGGAATCGCACCTTATTAGATATGGTTCGATCTATGATGAGTCAAACAAGTCTTCCATTTCCTTTTGGGGCTACGCCCTAGAAAACCCGCCGCATTTATATTGAATAGAGTTCCTTCTAAAGCGGTTCGGGAAAACTCCATATGAGATATGGACCGGGGAAACGACCTAGTTTGTCATTTCTCAAAATTTGGGGATGCGAGGCGTACGTAAAAGCGGTTGTTATCCGATAAACTCGCCCTAAATCGACAAGTGTTTGTTTGTGGGATATCCTAAAGAAACTAAAGGATATTACTTCTATATTCCATCGGAGAACAAAGTGTTTGTTGCTCGTAATGGTTTATTCCTTGAAAGGGAATTTATTTCCAAAGAGGATAGTGGGAGTAAGATCCGTCTTGAGGAAATTCAAGATCCCCAAACAACATCTGAACCAACTTTGGAAGTTCAAGCAAGCTCACGTGCTGATATTGAGCTTCAATCTTTGACACAAGGCCCAAGAAGGTCGAGTCGGGTACATCAACAGCTTAAGAGATATGGATTTCTCGTAACTGATGATCATCAGGTTGAACTGATTGATCAAGATGAACCCTCTACCTACAAAGAGGCAATTCATAGTTTTGAGTCAGATAAGTGGCTAGAGGCTATGAAGTCTGAGATGCAATCCATGTACGACAACCAAGTATGGACTTTGGTTGACCCACCCGAAGGGTGCAAGGTCATTAATAACAAATGGTGTTATAAAAAGAAGACCGACATGGATGGTAATGTACACACTTATAAATCGCGACTAGTAGTTAAAGGTTATAGACAAGTTCATGGTATTGACTATGACGAAACCTTTTCCCCGCCGTGATGATAAAGTCAATTAGGATTTTACTTGCCATAGCCGCATATTATGACTATGAGATATGGAAAATGGATGTTAAGACTGCGTTTCTTAATGGAAACCTTCTCGAGGATGTGTATATGACACAACCTGAGTGGTTTGTTGATCCAACAAATCCTAGCAAAGTGTGTAAGCTTCAAAGGTCCATTTATGGATTGAAGCAAGCATCTCGAAGCTAGAATCGTCGCTTTGATGAACATATTAAAGAATTCGGTTTCATCAAAAACGAAGACGAGCCTTGTGTTTATAAGAAAGTAACTAATAATGCAGAGTAGTGTTCCTTGTGCTTTATGTGGACGACATCTTACTTGATTGGAAATGACATCCCCACATTACAAAGCGTAAAAGCTTGGTTGGGGAAGTGATTTTCCATGAAAGACTTAAAGCGAGGCTACATACATTTTTGGGGTATTAGAATCTATAGAGATAGATCTAACAAAATGATTGGCTCGAGCTGCAGTGGATACATTGACAAGGTACTCGAAACGGTTCGGCTTTGCAAGACTCAAAAAAGGGATTCTTGCCCATGTCACATGGCATTAAACTCAGCAGTAACTCAAGGACCTTCCACAAGGGAGACCAAGAGCGCATGAGCAAGATCCCATATGCTTCGGCTCATTGCGTCTATTATGTACGCCATGATATGTACTCGCCTGGATGTCTCATTTGCTTTTAAGTATGACTAGCGTGATATCAATCGACCCTCGGTGAGTCACATTGGACTGCAGTCAAGAGCATTCTTAAGTACTTGAGAAGGACTAAAGATATGTTCTTAGTTTACTGAGGTCGTGAAGTGAAGTCCGGGTTGTAAATGGTTACACAGACGCAAGCTTCCGATCTGACGTAGACGATTATAGATCGCAACTGGGTTTTTGTGTTTTGTTTGAATGGAGGTGTTGTGAGCTGGAAGAGCTCAAAGCAAGAAACCGTGGCCGACTTCTACAAATGTGGTCGAGTATCTAGTCGCTTCTGCAAAGCAAATGTAAAGGCTGCTTTAGATCGGGAAGTTTGTTGATGAATTAGGTGTTGTCCCCTAGCATTGTGAACCCAAAGTGGACCTCTATTGTGATAGTACTCGGTGCCATTTCACAAGCTAAGGAACCTAGATCTCACCAACGATCCAAACACATTCTCAGAGCGTTTCCATCCGATTAGAGAGATCATCGACAGAGGAGACGTTAGTATTTGCAAAGTTCATACTGCATCGACAACATTGCAGATCCATTGACTAAGCCACTCCCACGCCCTAAACATGAGAGTCATACTAGGTCAATGGGATTGAGGATCATGTATGATTGGACCTAGGGCAAGTGGGAGATTGTTAGTAGTGCCTCAGGACCATTAGCACATGTTGTGTGTTTTATTATCTTTTCGAGCATGTAATTGAATAGTTAATTTTTTCTTTTGATTATCAAATGTGTGATTTGATAGTAAAACTCATTAGCTTATGTAATTACTATTCTAGGAGTCCCTAGTTTTATGTAATGCTTAATTACTATGAAATAAAACTAGTATGATTGTTGATTGATGATCTTGTTTTTACTCGATCATGTGTAATGGATACAAATCACATCATAGATGCAATATATAGGGGATACATTGTATCGACGTGATCCGTCAGAGAAGTAATACTTCATGGTCTTAAGTCATAAGTATTACTTCCTCAATACTATTTTAGAATCCTTAGACCTTATGTCTTCATTGATTCTAGTATTAATGGAGCCACGTTTTGACTCAGCTCGGACGCTACTTGTAATGGGAGTAATCAATACGACTCGATGATCGGATGTAGTGTCCTATCATAGCTTGAATGTGAGAGACATTGTAAGGAATTTGTCCTCTCTATTATTGTAGAGAGATATCCATGGGCCCCCTCGATAGGGAAAGACTGCTTTAAATGCATGGCCGTGCTCAAATGTATTTGATAAAGTGGTTATCAAATGCTATTTGTCTAAACAGATCTACCCGGAGATCGAGCATAAATACAATTAAGCTTAATAAGGGTGACGACCACCATGCCTTATGCTTAATTAGGATATCGCGAGACAAAGCGGATTAAATAGTAGATTGATATTAGGTTCCGTTGTATATTCATTCACTTTGGGTAGTCACAATGTCCCTGCTAGGGACCGCTTGTGATTTATGAACTCACACTACTACTAAGTGTGTTTTCATTGCCATTGTGATATGAACCCTACTGTGGTCACACGCATAGACGAAGCTAAAAGAGCTTTCATGTCCGCATTCAATGAATCTAGAATGTGTCTAGGTTCATTGTATCCGACATTCACTTTTCCGAGAATAATAAAGTGTTATTATTCGAATTAGAGATAAGGGGCATTTTCGGTATAGACTGGAATTACGTGGGAGTTATTATCCGATAAAGACTCCCCACTACCAGCAGAGTCTAGTGCACGTAGGAGTTATAGACTCCCACCGCCAAAAGAGGTTGATAGGACGTGGGAGTTTAGACTCCCACTGACGAGAAAAGTTGAGGACGTGAGAGTTAGTTCTGGGAACAAACTCTCACACCCTATATATTGATCTCTTGGCCGAAACCCTAGACACCCAGTGCTTTCAGCCGAAATACCTTGAGATCTAGAAAACAGTTTTCTGTCTCTCCCTTTTCTCTCTAATTCCCGAAACCCAGAAAAAGAAGAGCTAGCAATCCCTAGCATTGTGAACCCAGTGGACCTTTATTGTGATAGTACTGGTGCCATCTCACAAGCTAAGGAACCTAGATCTCACCAACGATCCAAACACATTCTCAGGCATTTCTATCTGATTAGAGAGATCATTGACAGAGGAGAAGTTAAAATTTGCAAAGTTCATACAAACGACAACATTGCAGATCCATTGACCAAACCACTCCCGCAACCTAAACATGAGAGTCATACTAGGTCAATGGGATTAAGGATCATGTATGATTCGAACTAGGGCAAGTGGGAGATTGTTAATAGTTCCCTATGACCATTGTCGTATGTAGTATGTTTTATATCTTTTGAGCATGTCATTTGAATAGTTAATTTTGCTTCTGAACATCAAATGCGTTATTTGATAGTAAAACACATTAGCTTATGTAATTACTATTCTAGTTGTCCCTAGTTTTATGTAAGGTTCTTTACAATGAAATAAAACTAGTATGATGTTTGATTGATGATTATGTTTTACTAATCATGTGTAATGAATACAAATCATATAATAGATGCAATATATTAGGATATATTGTATCAGACGTGATCCGTTAGAGAAGTAATACGTCACGGTCCTTAGTCATAAGTATTACTTCATCAATACTATTTTGGAATCCTTAGACCTTATGTCTCCATTGATTCTAGCATGAATGGAGCCACCTTTTGACTCAGTCGGACTATACTTTTAATCGAGTAATCAATACGACTGATGATCGGATGTAGTATCCTATCATGGCTTGAAGTGAGAGGCATTGTAAGGAATTTGTCCCTCTCTTATTAGAGAGAGATATCCATGGGCCCCTCGATAGGGAAAGACTGTTTAAATCCATGGGCCCCTCGATAGGGATCAAATAGTGGATTGATATTAGGTTCCGTTGTACATTCATTCACTCTGGGTAGTACAATGTCCTGCTAGGGACCGCTTGTGATTTATGAACACATACTACTACTAAGTGTGTTTTCAATACCATTGTGATATGAACCTACAGGGTCACACGCATAGACGAGTTAACGAGCTTCATGTCCAGATTCAATGAATCTAGAATGTATCTAGGTTCATTGTATCTGACATTTATTTTTCAGAGAATAATAAAACGTTATTATTCGAATTAGAGATATAAGAGGGCATTTTCGGTATTTGGTTATAGCTGGGATTACGTGGGAGTTATTATGCGATAAAGCCTCCCACTAACAGCAGAAGTCTAGAGAACGTGGGAGTTAAAGACTCCCATTGCCAGAAGAAGTGGAAAGGACGTGGGAGTTGTGCTTGAAACAACCTCTCACACCCTATATAAACATTTCTTGGCCAAAACCCTAGATATGGATTTTTGAGCCGCAAAAACCAAAAGGACTCCAAAATTGGATTTTGGTTTTCTGCCTTTCCATTTCTCTCTAAATTCCCGAAACTCAGAAAAACGAAGAGCTAGCAATCGTTGTTCGTTTCGTCGTGTGTATACCGGTAGAGTGCAATTCCGCAAATGGAAAGCTATTGGTGGCAGCAACACAAACTCTGAAAGTCCAAGAATCAGAATCTTTCATTCAAGAATCAGATTCTTTAGCCGAAAAATGTAAGCTTTAGTTTTAAATTTCGATTCCCATAGCGGATCCTTCGGTGGAGGGCTCATGGGTATTTAGAACGAGTTTCTACTCATGAATCCCTTCAGATAATACAATGACGTGTCTATAAAAGGGAAAAATGTAAAACATTTCCATAGGTCTTCATGACAGGTCTCATCTATACAACGCAATTGAAACACACCTTTCACATGCAAACTGGCAATTGGGTGATCGAAATTTGCTCAAAAATATAAATATTAGTCAAATCTCACAATTTTATTACAAGAAATTCATTATAAATTCACGATTGTGTGCATGAACAAAATTTAAATGTGAGAAAAACGCTGAAATTTTACACACTAAACTAAAGGTAAAAATATAGTAAACTTATACAGTCCCTCAAAATCATAAATTTTTGAATTCGATATCTCTAAAATAAATAAATAAAAATCAATTCAAGAGAAGGGAGGGAGGGGGGAAGAAGGCAAAAAAATTTCCCACTTTGATATCATCATTTATTGCCTTAGATATTTTTAAAGAAATAAAAAGCAAAAAACGACGTTGTTTAACCCTTTCTTACTAGCAACCGAATTGCGACCGATTAGCAGAATGCAGTCGCTATTTGGTCCCCCCTGAGGTTCATAGCGACGACACATGTTAAAAAATTATAAATTCGAAAACCGATATTGCTCAGAATCCGAATACGAACTAATATGATTATTGTAGTAATTATTTGATCATTAATAAGCAATTATTAAAATTTTAGTTACGTTACTTAATGATTCACGTAAATGTACACACAAAGGTTTACTTGAATTGTTCTGCTTCGAGTCTATATATGTATTTTGTGAATAAGTATATGTTTTACTTGTTTGACTATTCAAATAATGCATTGATATTAGGTTCCATTGTACATTCATTCACTCTGGAAATTAGATTGAGCTTTCCGCTGAGGCTGCAGGTGGGCTAAGAAAGGGACTGTTCAAGGGCTCGGTTAGTTCAACGATGTGGTAAAGACAATGAAGCGAGGTAGCCAAACAGTCTCGCATTCATCTAAGGAACAAATGTTGAACGAACTGGAAACTAAGTGGAAGAAATAGATGGACGAGCAAAGAAGAGAATTTAGGAGGAGGGAAAAGAAGAGAACCAAGTCATTCGCTATAATACCTTAGCTGATATTTTAACAAATAGGGACAATATTGTATTAATTGCCTCTGAGATAGAAGCCAAATTCAGTAGTCTAGATGATGATGAGTTAGAATCAGACTATGACGATGACCCATTAACTGTCGATGGATCAATTTGCTACTATTGTTATGTTTTTTTATATAATATTTAACAATTTATGCTTTTTTGTGTTATGTTTTCTGATTATTTTGGAATTTATTTGGGTCTGTTTTCTGTTGAATTGTGGATATACTGAATTGTGGCGGGGGGTTTGTTCTGTGTTTTCGGTTATCTGTTTCTAGAAAACTGGCTTAGGACCGACCGCTTTGCGACGGATTAGCGACCATTTTAGGGTTTAGGGTTAGGGCTGGGCGACTGAATAGCGACCGACTTCGGCTAATCGGTCACAATTCAGTCGCTAGTATTTTCTCGGATTCCGTTTTTTGTAAATAGCAGAGTTTTTAAGGATATATAGAAACTAAAATAGGCAAAATGTATCTATATATCCTTAAAAACTCCGCTATTTACTAAAAACGGAATCCGAGAAAATAATAGCGAGAAAATACTCCGCTATTTAAAATAGGCAAAATGTATCTATATATCCTTAAATCTCTATGTGAGCTTTTGGTAAATTTCATCCTTTCCCCGCTCCATCTGTAGAAGGTGATCAATAGCGTACTCGAAAGCTTGTTGGTCACAAAGTAGTCCATAAAATCTCTTTGTAGCTGGATGAAGTTATGGATGCTTTTATTTGGGAGGCGTGAGAACCATCTAAACCATGGACTCTTCAGGGTCTTTGGGAAGAGCCTGCACAAGACTACTTCATGAGGCTCGTGGATATACATCGCTTCTTGATATACATTCAGATGGTCCTTAGAATCGGTGGTGCTCTCATATTTTTCTATCTCCACCTTCTAGCAGTCCCGAGGGATTTTTATTACTCGTAAGGAAACAGCCAGAGGATCGTACCGAGTAGAATTCCATAGATTTTTTCTAGTATTAAACATGGGTTTGCTGGAACCAAAACTTTGGACGTTCGGTAGAATTGGATTTTCGATACATGTTGGGGTGGATGACGGGTCCCACTCTGGATAATACGTGATGTCCGGTTGGACGCTGGTGGCCAGACAAACCGTAGGGGTATAGTGTAGAGCTCGTGCTCAGGGACTTGCGTCTGTGTTCATAGTATGAGCTATCTTATTGATTGCTTCATGTAACTGCTGGATTGTTCTCATGTTCATAGGAACGACCTTGTCGTCTTGGTAATGGTGGTTTGTGTACGAGAGGTATGTCATTCAGCATGTTCAACGTTGTCGGGAGTTACAGGCCCCCCCATTCTCTTCGTTTTGAGACATGATGATGACGGTTTAGCAATGTAGGAATCTGTAACATGCGTTGTTCTATGCACAACCACGGTGGGCGCCAAATGATGCGTACCAAACAAACGTGTTCGGATCTTGGAGCTTCTCCCTCTAAGAAAGCAAATGGATCTCACAAGAAAGAGAGTTACCTATAAGACAAGAAACGGTCAAAGGGTGGCGGGGATGATCCCAACCAGTCTCCGATGCTAAAGTTAGCTTTTTAGAGAGAATTAGACACAGAGAAAGAACTCAATGCCTGATAAGCAAGTAACTCGTAATAATGGAATCTGTAATTAATACCTGGTATTTATAGTAGATAAATCCTAAGAATAAAGTAGTTACTTATTAGAATTATACTTACCATACACGTGTTGTAGTCGGATATGGAATTGTGGATCTCAATCCCGAAAGGAGTCAAACTTTTTTTATAATAGTTTATATAAACTAGACATGTCGTATTTAGCACATGTCAAATATCTGCGCTGGTCCATTAAGTCGGGTTTAATCTGGGCCTATTAATAGGTCTTGGGTCGTAACCCACTAAAGGCCATAAAATCCTTAATTGGATTTTCAACTGTCACCATAATAGTGTATGATCTTCAATCCAACCAGGGAGATGGTTTTAACAAAAAAAAAAAAAATAGAGGAAACCATGATCATGAAGATAATTCTTTACGAAAAAATAAGAAAATTCAAAGTTTCAACTATAGCTTCATACACTAACGTTTCAGCTTGGTCTGGCCTTGAAAAGTTTTATTCATCTTAAAACTGTTGGAAATCTAACTAACCCTGATTTTCTAGCCAACCTCAGGCCCTCCAATCTTCATGCCCTCACCAAAGGCGCTGACTGTATCTATCGAATTTTGAGTCACCTGGTAACTATAAATTCTAATTGGCACCGTGCTAAGGTGGTAACAGAATTGAAAAACCTATTAGGCGCGGGGGAGGGGGCTAATGTGGTTTTTGTAAACTTTTAAATTTTTTCCTTATTCGGCCATATTAATAAATGGGGGTCCGCCCCATCACAACTGGTGGATTTTATCAAAAAAAAATTAAAAAAATATAATATTTATGGCTAAATATGAATACGTTTCTATATAAAATGAACGTAATAATTAATGTCAGTTACTACTTATTGATGATTCCAACTTCTCATTGAAAGGTCATTTCATAGGTTTTGTCGTGCAATGACCATTCCCACTCCTTCCTATAATCATCATTCCCGTGGAATGATCATTCCCACTTCAAATTGTTCAACCAACCGCCGGAATGTAAAGAAAAGTGGAAAAAAACCTTTCCATTCATTTCCTTTCCCACGTACCAAACACACACTTAAAGAAAATAATATTTTCTATCTCAATGTCGGTTTCTTAAAAAATAAAAATAAAATAACACCGGTAGATGATGGAGTTAGAGGCCAAAATTTTGAAAACTATTTTCCTTTTATTTATAAACTTTTTAATTTTTTTAAAGAAAATTATTAATTTATAATCTTTGATTTTTTAAAATAAATTTGTTAATAAAATTGATCTTTTAATTTCAAGAAGATGGTGAATTTTGTTGGCTCTTAAGTTATGAATTTCTGGCTATGCCCTTATCTCCCCTGTAAAAGTAAAGCACCTCTTAGGAAAAAGTGAATCACGTTCAAATCTTTTGATACATTATATAATACATTAATAAAATTATCTCATGTAGATTAATATAAATTAATGGGTTAGACTGATTACATTATTCCACTTGTGATAATTTCATTAGTATCCTACATAATGTACTAAAAAATTTGAAGTCTAACTTGATAGATTTTAAAGATTTTTAACAAAATAAATAACAAATATTTTTAAGAGTCAGAGGAAAATGGACAATATATAGACCAAGCTCAAAGCAAAAGAATGCGATCGACTATAGTGCTTAGGAATATTTTTATCAATACGGGTTGATAATATTGCTTTTTTTCCCTTATTTGAAATAGTTTTTTTTCCTGGAAAAAATTATTCTTAATAAATACTTATTTATTTATTTTTAAAACTTAACCTTATATTCCAATTGCTTCAACTAGTATTACAATCAAACTATATTTCGAGATTTCTTCCGCAAACTTTCTCTCTATATTTCTTCTCCCCTTTGTCCCTCTATGAAAACTCCATTGTTACTTGTTTATTGCCAGGTATTTTCATCTACTAATTTTGTCAGTGTTTTATACCTCTATTTTGTATCGCAAATCATAAGAGACTCATTTCAATGTGTTTTTCTTCAAGATTCAAGACACAGGGGTAAGATGATCTAGACATTTTTCTCTCCTCCACTGAGAAATTATTCAACTCGGACTTGATTTGGGCCCTTTATCAACATTCTACACCTTCATAAGAATTGTGATAAGATGTTGCGGAAAAAAGATTACAAGGAAGACGTTGAAAATGAACATCTCTTACCTCTATGTTTCAAGGATTGTGATGAGATGCCGCGAAGAAGAAAATTATATATATATTTTTATTAGTTTTAATATTATTATCTCATGCTCATCTAAGCTTTGTTGGTTGTAGTTTTTATCTGTTACAATATGTAACTTTTCTATGTCATGGGTTATCCCCGATTCTTGATCTCTCTTCTCTAGCGGAGTTTGAGAATTGTTTGACTGTAATGTCTTTATCTTTTTTGTATTTTTTGTTAAAATATATATTCTAAGGCATTATTTTGTAAATATTCATTTTTTATGGATTTTTTTAATAAACGTTTTTATGGATTTTTAAAGAAATGAAATACATGTTTGAAAAATAGAAATTTTTGGTTAGTTAGAGAAGAAATTGTTTGTTTTCTTTAATTTCCATTTGAAGATGACCAGGAAGAAAATTGTTTATATATTATGACAATATATATTGTTTTGGTGAAAAAAATATTTCATATTGAGTTTTCTAATGACATGAAATTTTTCCGATTTTTTTTTTTTGAGTTTTGATATTTCTTTATTTTTCTTATAATTTTAAAGAAATATGATAACTAAAAAATTTCTAATCAAAGATAAAATTATTAAAAACATTTAATTTTAATATTAGCGAGATAAAAATAAAAAACTTGAGGTAAAAGAAGAGATTTCTCAATACACATTTAAGCCTATGAAATCCATCAAAATCCTACATTTAATGAAATCTATGAGAATTAATAGAGTTTTGAATACCTCTAGATTTTAATGGAAATTTTAAAATCTAATTTAATACCTGTAGATTTTAATGGACTTTTTAAAATCTAAATTGAATACAATAGACTTTGAAACTCCTTAAAAATCCTACAAAATCCTACAAAATCTAGATTGACTACACCCGTCTTAGTGTGTGTGTGTGTGTGTGTGTGTGTGTATATATGGTTTTTTATATATGTATGTATGGTTTTTTTTTCAATGCTTATACATGGTAGACACCTTAATTTGAATAGAATATGTTATGCAGGACCATCTACGGGGCTGCCTCATATAAAGCATCCATTTTCAAGCATACTAGGACCAACGACTAGAGGACCATCTACGGGGCTGCCTCATATAAAGTATCCATTTTCAAGCATACTAGGACCAACGACTAGACAAAGAGCCAAGCAAGTAGATCAATCCATCTCTATATTGATCCGAGAGTTGAAGGCTAAAGAGGAAGCTAAATTACATCTAGAAAATGATATTCAAGTTCAACTCTTAAGTTTACAAGATATTCAATCCGGCCCAAACAAGCAAAGTGGCTAATAGGGGTATTTTAGTCTTTTGTACTATTAAAGTCTAGTCTAGACTTTAATTATATTTTCAGCAATGTCATTTACTATTTTAGGCGTGTATATCAAGTGTTGCTATAATAAATGACATGTTGTCCAAGTGTTTAGATAATGACATGAACCCCTTGTACAACAAACCCATGTGCTTGCTCCGTATATACCTCATCTCGAAGATCACCATGAAGAAAAATGTAAGCCCTAAGGGCGAACAAACTCAGTTTTTGATAATGGACAAACATTTGATGTTGTGTCTAATGCTCGGATCAACCTAATAGCACTGTTACTAGCCTTTATATGACCGTTGCAGAGTCATTTTTTCAGCATATTTTGAAATGTATAAAAGCTCTAATGCTTTAGAATGACTCTAAGGCTTGCACATAATATATACATTGATTTATTATCAAGCCTAAAACACTTTCAAAGCAAATGCTCTTCATCTCTATGATCTAAATCATTCAAAAGTGATTTTTCTAAAGCAAGACAAAGAGTGTGCATCTTATGTTCTAAGAGTTGATTATTCTTGTACTTCAAAGGTATCTATCTCTCACTTAGAAGAGTGAACAATCTTTCTCTTAAACCTACTCATTCCCTTTCTTAGTGATAAGGTTATTCTTGTATAAGTCCTACTTTGTGTGGGCAATTTACTCTTAGTGAGTTTTGTGTTGAAAGTCCTACTTAGTGTGGGCAAGCTCTCTTATTGCGTTGGTGTATTGTGGTTGAGTTGTAAAACTCTTAGTGAGTTATCCACAAGTGTAATATTCCTCTTAGTGAAGTTGTTGAAAATCCTTGGGTAAGGCTCAAGGTAGTGGATGTAGATTCTAAGTGAATAGAACCACTATAAATCCTTTGTCTTGTGGTTGGCTTTCGTTTTTTCTTGTAGTCATCTTGCTCAAACTTACACTAGCCTTGCTTAGATTCGGAATAGTTTACAAGATTGTTTAAAAACCCAATTCACCCCCCCCCCCCCTCTCTTGTGTTTTACAATTGGTTTCAGAGCCTCGTCTTCACCTTTAGCTTAATCGCTTGAAGTAAAGATTATGGCCGGAAATTCCGCCTTAGCTTTCTTAGAGGGGTATTCCACCAATAGACCACCACTCTTTGATGGAAACAACTATAATGCTTGGAAAAATCGATTCAAGATATATGTGTGCTCCATAGATTATTCTTTATCACATATATTTGAAGAATGTCCATATGTTCCTATGAAAGTGGTGGATGGTGTTCAAATTCCAAAGTCGGACCATGAGCTAAATGAAGTTGAGTCCAAG
Organism: Vinca minor; assembly: GCA_026122235.1. Lineage (NCBI taxonomy): Eukaryota > Viridiplantae > Streptophyta > Magnoliopsida > Gentianales > Apocynaceae > Vinca > Vinca minor. The sequence continues at coordinate 197,156 of JAOCZM010000077.1, read as the reverse complement.
AAAATGACTCGAAATTATAAGGCAATGAACATTCTTAGTTGTGCCTTGAATCCAGATGAATACAACCGTGTCCGTGGAAGCAAATCCGTCCACACTATGTGGAAAATGCTTGAAGTTACTCATGAAGGCACAAATCAAGTCAAGGAGTCAAGGTTGAACTCGCTAGTTAGAGAATATGAGTTATTTGTTAGTAGTGCCCTAAGACCATTAGCACATGTTGTGCGTTTTGTTATCTTTTGAGCATGTAATTGAATAGTTAATTTTGCTTTTGATTATCAAATGTGTGATTTGATAGTAAAACTCATTAGCTTATATAATTACTATTCTAGAAGTCCCTAGTTTTATGTAATGCTTAATTACTATGAAATAAAACTAGTATGATTGTTGATTGATGATCTTGTTTTACTGATCATGTGTAATGGATACAAATCACATCATATATGCAATATATAGGATACATTGTATCGACGTGATCTGATCGAGAAGTAATACTTCATGGTCATAAGTCATAAGTATTACTTCCTCAATACTATTTTAGAATCCTTAGACCTTATGTCTTCATTGATTCTAGTATGAATGGAGCCACGTTTTGACTCAGTCGGGACGTTACTTGTAACAGAGTAATCAATACGACCGATGATCGGATGTAGTGTCCTATCATAGCTTGAATGTGAGAGACATTGTAAGGAATTTGTCCTCTCTATTATTGAGAGAGATATCCATGGGCCCCTCGATAGGGAAAGACTGTTTAAATGCATGGGCACGTGCTCAAATGTATTTGATAAAGTGGTTATCAAATGCTATTTGTCGAAAACAATCTACCTGGAGATCGAGCATAAATATAATTAAGCTTAATAAGGGTGACGACCACCATGCCTTATGCTTAATTAGGATATCGCGAGACAAAGGGATTAAATAGTGGATTGACATTAGGTTCCGTTGTAATTCATTCACTTTGGGTAGTCACAATGTCCTGCTAGGGGCCGCTTGTGACTTATGAACTCACACTACTAACAAGTGTGTTTTTCATTGCCATTGTGAGATGAACCTACAGGGTCACACGCATAGACGAGCTAACGAGCTTCATGTCCATATTCAATGAATCTAGAATGTGTCTAGGTTCATTGTATCTGACATATGTTTTTCTGAAAATAATAAAGTGTTTATTATTCGAATTAGAGATAGGGGCAATTTTGGTATTTAACCGTAGCTGGGATTACGTGGGAGCCATTATCCGATAAAGACTCCCACTACCAATGAAGTCTAGGGGACGTGGGATTCGAGTCTCCCACAGCCCGATAGAAGTTGAGTAGACATGGGAGTTGTTCCGGGAACCAACTCCCACACTCTATATAACATCTCTTAACCCGAAACCCTAGGTACAAGTTGTTATCGACCGAAATACCTAGACCAAAAGAAAAACCATTTTTCTTTCTCGCCTTCCCTTTTTCCTTCTCTAATTCCCGAACTTCGGAGAGGCGAAGAGCTAGCAATCGCCGCTCGTTTCATCGCGTGGATACTGGGTAGAGGGATATTCCGCAGCGGAAATCCGGTGGTGGCAAGAAACCGATCAAGAAACGCCATCCTCCATTCAAGAAGTAGCTTCTGAATCCCAAAACATGTAAGTTCTTTATCGCTGTTTTCGGTTCGGTTTCGTATGAGCGGATCCTTCAGGGGAGGACTCATGGGTGTTTGGAACGAGTTTCCGCCCATGAATCCCTTCATTATTCTCCATGAAGCCAAATGAATCAATCAATGAGATGAATACTAGATTCACCAATGTGATAAATGGCTTGAAGTCCTGTGGTAAAGATTACACTATGGGTGAGATGAATAGGAAGATTCTCAATTCTCTTCCTAAAAGTTGGGAAACAAAAGCTTTTGCCATTGAAGAAGCCAAGGACTTAAAGACATATTCAACGGAGGAACTTATTGGCTCTCTACTCACCTTCGAGATGAAGAAAAGGAAAAATGTTCCTAAAAAGGGTATTGATCTTGATTTCATCATTAATCATGAAGAGGAAGAGAAATTGTTCTTTAATCTCAAAAACTCAAAGTGCATGTTAAACCTTTGGGATGAAGAAGGAAGTGATGATGATCAAGAAGAAAAAGACCACATGTGTCTTATGGCATTTGGTAATGAGGTACATCTTTCTCCCTCCACTTCAAATTCTTATGATGATGTTGAGGATGATCCTAATGAGCTTTTATGTGATATGTATGATCAATTGAAAAAATGTGCAAAGCAAAACAAAGATATGAAGCTTAAAATTGAATCTTTGCTTGAAGAAAGATCTAAGTTGTTTGATGAAAATAAAAAGTTGTGTGATGATGTTAATTGCTTGAAATCTGAAAATGAGAGTCTTATTACTACTTGTAAAACATCTTCATTACAATACAAAGAAGCTTGTGTTAAATTGTCATCCCTTGAAAACAAACTTGTTGAGTTTGATCATTTGAAGAACAAAGTTAATGACCTTACCCTTCTTGTTGAAAACTTTACTAAGGGTAAGAAAAATCTTGATCAAATTCTTGGTATGCAACGTGCTTCTCATGATAAACATGGTATTGGTTATATTGCTAATCATGTTGTTATTTCTAGCTCTTCTCATATACCTAAGAATCGTGTTGTGAATGCTAGAACGCCTCATAGGGCAAATAGATTTGTTAAGCATGTTCACAAATCTTTTGAGTCATATATTTTTTGCACTTATTGTGGAAAATATGGTCACACTAGTGTTAGATGTTATGTGAAGAAAAAGATTGAAAGGGGTGTAAAAACCATTTGGAGAGTTAAGCATACTTCAATTAACCCCCATGGACCCAAACAAAAGTGGGTACCAAAAGTTACTCTTCATTTGCTCTTATAGGTTCTTGTAAGTTAAAGGGATGCTCCGGCGCTATGATGTCTCAATGTGTATGATTTTGTCACATAACCGGAGATGCCTCATTAGTCAAAGACGTGGAACCTATCTATGAAGGGTATGTCACATGTGGGGACAAAAAGAAGGGTAGAATCCTTGGCATTGGAAATGTTGGTAAAGTTTCATCAACTCTTGTTAAGCATGTTCTTCTTGTTGATAGCCTCAAATTTAATTTGCTTAGTATTAGCCAACTTTGTGTTAATGGTTTTGATGTTATGTTTAGCAAAAAGGCTTGCTCTATTGTTGATAGCTCTTCTCATGAAAAAGTGCGTGTTGCTAATAGAACCGGTATTGTTTATATGTTGTCATTGGATGATCTTGTTGCATGCAATTTTAAATGCTTATCTATAAATGAAGATGATGCATTCTTATGGCACCGTAGACTTGGTCATGTGAGCATGGATCTCTTAAATACTCTTTCCTCTAAAGAGCTAGTTCGTGGGCTTCCAAAAGTGAAATATGAGAAAAACCGTCTTTGTGATGCGTGTCAATTTGGAAAACAAACAAAAACGTCTTTCAAGCCTAAACAAATGGTTTCCACTTCTAAAACCACTTGAACTTGTTCATCTTGATCTTTTTGGACCAATGAGGACCACTAGCTTAGGTGGTAAGAGGTATGCCTTTGTTATTGTGGATGATTTTTCAAGATTCACTTGGGTAATTTTTCTTGCACAAAAAAATGACATCTTCCATGAGTTTTCAAATCTTTTCAAAAAGTTTCAAAACTCGCTTGAACTAAAACTTGTTACCTTGAGAAGTGATAATGGAAGGGAATTTAACAATCAATTTTTTGAAAAGTTTTGTAATGAAAATGGCATCACACATAACTTTTCGGCTCCAAAAAACGCCTCAACAAAAAGGGGTTGTTGAAAGGAAAAATAGATCTTTACAAGAGATGGCTAGGTCTATGCTTAGTGAAAATTCTTTACCTAAATATTTTTGGGCCGAAGCCGTGAACACCGCTTGTTATATTGTTAATAGAGTTCTTTTAAGGCCTTTTGTTGAAAAAAAATCTTTTGAGCTTATCTTTGGAAAAATACCCTCGATCTCATATTTCAAAGTTTTTTGGTTGCAAATGTTTTGTGCTCAACATTAAAGATAGCCTTGGAAAATTTGACAAGAAATCCGATGAAGGAATATTTCTTGGCTATTCTTCAAACAAAAAGGCTTATAGGGTATTTAATAAAAGAACCTTGTGTATTGAAGAGTCCATGCATGTGTCTTTTGATGAATCTAACATCTACTTGCCTAGAAAAGATGATGATGATATAGGTATGCCCTTGGAAAGTGTAAATGAAATCCATCAAGCTCCTATGTTGGATGATAATTCCAAGGATAAAGAGGACATTGAAACTACTCAAAATGATCCCCAAGTCACTCAAAGCAATGATCCTTCAACAAATGAGCTATCAAAGGATTGGATATACAAACAAGGTCACCCTCAAGAACAAATCATTGGTGATCCATCCGTTGGCGTCAAAACAAGGCGGTATTTCATAGATAATCTTGCTCTACTTTCTTCTATAGAACCTAAGAACATTCATGATGCTTTACGTGATTATTTTTGGATTTTAGCTATGCATGAGGAAACTTTTGCCCCCTTAGCTAGACTTGAATCTATTAGCATGCTTCTTGCTTTTGCTTGTTTTAAAGGTATTAAACTATTTCAAATGGATGTGAAGAGTGCCTTTCTAAATGGCTTTATTGAGGAGGAAGTTTATGTTGAACAACCTCCCAGTTTTGTGCATGAAAAATTTCCAAACCATGTTTACAAACTTACAAAAGATATGTATGGTTTAAAACAAGCTCCTCATGCTTGGTATGAGCTTTTGAGCAAGTTTCTCATTTCTATTGGTTTTTCAAGAGGGCTTGTTGACACCACCCTTTTCATTAAAACAAATGCATCTCATGACATCTTACTTGTGCAAATATATGTTGATGACATTATTTTTGGCTCAACTAATGAAGTGCTTTGTGAAGAATTTGCTAAACTAATGCAAGATGAATTTGAGATGAGCATGATGGGAGAGCTCAACTATTTCCTTGGATTACAAATCAAACAAACAAATGAAGGAATTTTCATCAATCCAAGCCAAGTACACTAAAGAACTACTTAAACGGTTTGGAATGGATGGTGCAAAAGAAAACAAAACTCCGATGAGTGCAACCATCAAGCTTGACAAGGATGAAAAAGGTAAACCAGTAGATGAAACAAGGTATAGAGGTATGATTGGTTCTCTTCTTTATCTTACCGCTAGTAGGACGGATATTATGTTTGCCGTACGCTTATGTGCTAGATTCCAAGCATGTCCTAAAGAATCGCATCTCATTGACGTTACTTATTCGGATGCCGTTTATCCTTGAAACTTTCTTTATTTTTGGAACTTTTATGATGTTTGAAGTCTTTTTGATTATGCCAAAAGGGGAGAAAATATTGTTATCTTGATTATCCCTTCTTATGCTTATCATTATGCTATCATTGCTTATCATTATGCTTATTGTGTTTATAACTGACTGTTGGTTGTGTAAGATAGTAAATCTTCAAGACAGCTCAGTTGTAGCAAAGTGCTGCAGAATTTTTGACAGAGATCGGTCGACCGAAGTCCTTGACCATAATCTCGGATCATCCGAACTCCTTGCAGTTTCGAGATTGAAATTTTGTTTGGCTTCTGTAAACTGCTGAACCATAAGGGAGTTTTCTTAACTTATTTTTATCTTTGTAAAAATATTTTCCTGGCATGTTTTGAGGGGGAACTTATTATATATCTTATTTCTCAAAACATTTTTTTATGGAAGGAAGGAGGAAAGGAGGTTGGTTGGGATATAGGGCTCTTCTAAGAGTCCCTAGATGCTATGGCAAATAGAAGTTATCATTCTAGTGCTTTCGTCTCCCGGGTTTTATCTTCTAAGCACTAGTATTTGTTCTTAGTTGATCTTTGTCTTTTTGCCATGCTTCCTTGTTCTTAATGCTGTCCATATTCTATCTTATTACATCAAAGTTTGTCATAATAAAAAAGGGGGAGATTGTAAGCCCTAAGGGCGAACAAACTCAGTTTTTGATAATGGACAAACATTTGATGTTGTGTCTAATGCTCTCAATCTTTGTGATAGAATATCGGAAGTCAAAATGGAAGCTCTAAGTACTTCAATCAAGCCATGTTCAAGATACAAAGTTATACTTAAAGGCACATCTCGTCGAGATTGAAAATTGAAGACTTAGGTTTGGTTAGGGTAGCTTTGTCCTTATAAGTCTTTATCTTATAAGCTCTAACCAATGCTCTTAATGAACTTAAGCGTACAACACTCTAGTCTTGCATGCATCATAAACACGTTTTCAAAAGGCTTAGTTTCAAAATGATACTTATATGTTCTTATTTCAAAAGCCTTTGATTTCAAAGTCTAAGTCCTTTAAAACGGTTTTTCCAAATGTTCTTACTTGTTACCTTTTGAGAAAACCTTTTAGACTTCAAAAGATTTCAAAACAAGTGAAAAATCAACATCTCTTAAGCTCAGGAAAGTCGGATCATCCGAGCTATTGGACGGATCATCCGAACCGAAACAGAGAGTTTGAGTTTTTGAGACTTGTTGGTTCGGTCGACCTAAGTTGAGTTCGGTCGACCTAAGTGAAGGTCGGATCATCCGAGGTGTATCTCGGATCAACCTAACAGCACTGTTACTAGCCGTTATATGACCGTTGCAGAGTCGTTTTTTCAGCATATTTTGAAATGTATAAAAGCTCTAATGCTTTAGAATGACTCTAAGGCTTGCACATAACATATACATTGATTTCTTATCAAGTCTAAAACACTTTCAAAGCAAATGCTCTTCATCTCTATGATCTAAATCATTCAAAAGTGATTTTTCTAAAGCAAGACAAAGAGTGTGCATCTTATGTTCTAAGAGTTGATTATTCTTGTACTTCAAAGGTATCTATCTCTCACTTAGAAGAGTGAACAATCTTTCTCTTAAACCTACTCATTCCCTTTCTTAGTGATAGGGTTATTCTTGTATAAGTCCTACTTTGTGTGGGCAATTTACTCTTAGTGAGTTTTGTGTTGAAAGTCCTACTTAGTGTGGGCAAGCTCTCTTATTGAGTTGGTGTATTGTGGTTGAGTTGTAAAACTCTTAGTGAGTTATCCACAAGTGTAATATTCCTCTTAGTGAAGTTGTTGAAAATCCTTGGGTAAGGCTCAAGGTAGTGGATGTAGATTCTAAGTGAATCGAACCACTATAAATCCTTTGTCTTGTGGTTGGCTTTCGTTTTTTCTTTTAGTCATCTTGCTCAAACTTACACTAGCTTTGCTTAGATTCGGAAAAGTTTACAAGAGTGTTTAAAAACCCAATTCACCCCCCTCCCCCTATTGTGTTTTACAAAAAAATATTCTAGATATATAACTGATGCAGGGGCCAATCATAGGTAGCTTGCCAAAGAAATAAATAATCGAACAGAGGTTAGTTTTGCAACAGGAGAAAAAGTATATGGGTAATCAACTTCGTATATCTGAGCATATCCCTTAGCAACAAGGCGAGCTTTCAACCGCGAAATGGATCCACCGGGATTAGTTTTCACTGTAAATACCCATCTGCATCCAATAGCTTTCTTCCATACAGGTTAGTCCGTTAACTCCCAAGTACCATTATCATTTAATGCATCCATTTCCTCTACCATTGCACAACGCCAACCAGGATGACATAAAAGCTTCATGGACATATTTAGAGATAGTGATAGAATCAATGGAATCGATAAAGGAACATGCAGAGTGTGACAAATGATCATAATATACAAAAGTGGAAATAGGGTAAGTGCATTGGCGTTTACCTTTGCTTTATGAAATAGGAGGATCATGAGTTGACACAGGATCAGATGACGAAGTAGTTGGCGCCGGATGTGTGTCCGGAGGAGGTGGACGTCTGAAGTATACTTTGAGATGAGGTGGGGAAGTAACTGTGGTCGACTCAACAACGGAAGTTGGTTTAGGTATGGATGTGATAAGACAAACAATGCTAGGTTCATATTCAGATTCACAGTCAGGTCCTGGTTCTGATACTAACGGAATATGAGTACTGGTATAAACTAACAAATCGTCATCCTCCCCTTACAAGTTGAAACGGAAGAAGAAAAGAAAGATTTGTCTTCTAGAAGGTAACAACTCTGATACTTTGCTCCCAATTTCCCAATCTCTGTCAACAAATCAAGTACATGTTTCATTTGAGACAGGAATAGGCTTTGTTTACTCCTCATCACTTCAATACCCAAGAAGTACTTCAACGTTCATATGTCCTTCGTATTAAATTTAGTTTGAAGGAAAGACTGCAGTGATGAGATCTATTCTTCAATATACCAAACACCTTAATTGCCTGACTAAATATTCCAAAACAAGACAGCGAACTTTTTTTTAGACCACATGGAGATTTCCATAGATAGCAAACCTTCCTTTTCATTTTGCCATGCTCACCTTGAACAACAAACCCATGTGGTTGCTCCATATATACCTCTTCTCGAAGATCACCATGAAGAAAAATATTCTTGATATATTACTGATGCAGGGGCCAATCATAGGTAGCTTGCCAAAGAAATAAATAATCGAACAAAGGTTAGCTTTGCAACAGGAGAAAAAGTATCTGAGTAATCAACTTCGTATATCTGAGCATATCCCTTAGCAACAAGGTGAGCTTTCAACCGCGAAATGGATCCACCGGGATTAGTTTTCACTGTAAATACCCATTTGCATCCAATATCTTTCTTCCATACATGTAAGTCCGTTAATTCCCAAGGACCATCATCATTTAATGCATCCATTTCCTCTATCATTGCACGACACCAACCAAGATGACATAAATCTTCATGGACAGATTTAGAGATAGTGATAGAATCAATGGAATCGCTAAAGGACCATGCAGAGTGTGACAAATGATCATAATATACAAAAGTGGAAATAGGGTAAGTGCATTGGCGTTTACCTTTGCTTTATGAAATAGGAAGATCATGAGTTGACACAGGATCAGATGACGAAGTAGTTTGCGGCGGATGTGTGTCGAGAGGAGGTGAACGTCTGAAGTATACTTTGAGATGAGGTGGGGAAGTAACTGTGGTCAACTCAACAACGGAAGTTGGTTCAGGTATGGATTTGGGAAGACAGATAATGCTAGGTTCATATTCAGATTCACAGTCAGGTCCTGGTTCAGATACTAATGGAATATGAGTACTGGTATAAACTAACAAATCATCATCCTCCCCTTACAAGTTGAAACAGAAGAAGAAAAGAAAGATTTGTCTTCTAGAAGGTAACAACTCTTATACTTTGCTCCCAATTTCCCTGTCTCTGTCAACAAATCAAGCACATATTTCCTTTGAGACAGGAATATGTTTTGTTTACTCCTCATCACTTCAACACCCAAAAAGTACTTCCACATTCCTAAGTCCTTTGTATTAAATTGAGTGTGAAGGAAAGACTGAAGAGATAATATGCCCACACTGTTACTCCTTGTTATGATAATATCATCTATATAAACAACTAAGAGGATGATACTAGCACTAACCTTTTGTAGAACACCGTGTGATAAGATCTTCTCTTCGACATACCAAACACCTTAATCGCCTGACTAAATTTTCCAAACCAAGTCCGCGGACTTTGTTTTAGACCATACAGAGATTTTCGAAGATAGCAAACCTTCCTTTTCATTTTGTCATGCTCCCCTAAACAACAAACCCAGGTGGTTGCTCAGTATATACCTTTTCTCGAAGATCACCATGAAGAAAAAAAAATCTTAATATCTAATTGATGTAGGGACCAATCATAGGTAGCGCCAAAGAAATAAATAGTCGAAATTTTCCAAACCTAGTCCGCTGACTTTGTTTTAGACCATACAGAGATTTTTGAAGATAGCAAACCTTCCTTTTCATTTTGTCATGCTCCCCTAAACAACAAACCCAGGTGGTTGCTCAATATATATCTTTTCTCGAAGATCACCATGAAGAAAAAAAATCTTGATATCTAGCAGATGCAGGGGCCACTCATAGGTAGCGCCAAAGAAATAAATAGTAGAACAGAGGTTAGTTTTGCAACAGGAGAAAAAGTATATGAGTAATCAACTCCATATATCTGAGCATATCCTTTAGCACATTTAGCACGTGTTGTATAGGTGTATATGCATAAATATATGCATTAGATTAATTAGATTGATCCTCATTAATTCTTTCCTTTATTTACTTTTCTATTCGGTTTTCCTAGGAGTGTATATATATGTAACACTTGTTCTATATGAAATACAACTTGAGTATTCACAATTCCTAATTGCGTTGTTACAATAAGGATTACAGTTTTGGTAGCATTGGTTGGTTTACATTGGTATAATTTTATATTTTGCTAAGATTTTTTGTTTTCTTTTTTCATAGTCTTTACATATCATAATTAGTAGAGAGATATTAAACTTCTATTATATGCCATTGTGCTAAAAAAAAATCTCTTGATTTATTTTGTATCAGTTGGATATTAAACTCATATTATAATCACTATGTTTTTTCTAAAATATTTCTAGACAAATGAGCGGCGTTGAGATGCTTGTGAGCTATTGATGAGTTGAGCTTGAGTTGAGAAAATCAGCTCATATCAAATATGAGTTGAGCCATGAGCTGAGAAAAATTAATGTGAACTGAGCTTGAGCTAACCTTAGCTCAGCTCAACTCAACTCATTTCCACCCCTACCTGGCTGGAGGTGACCGGAAGTGACTTATCTACCAATGAGACATCGAACCCAAAATAGAAATACAATAAAACTGAACAAACTTCAATAAACTTAAAGTAACTTCAATGTTTATATATCGTCACTTAGGAAATACTAATATGAATCTTAAATATTCTATAATCCAAAAATGAAATAACAAATTCAACATATAAAAACACTAGCAGCTATTACATCAAAACATAAACTCCTCAATCCTCGAATTCCTTTATCGGGCCCTCGTACTGAACCTCCCTCATGGGGACATCAACTAAGGCATCTGCAAAAGAGATAAGGAATGAGCTACTAAACTAGCACAGTAAGCACCAATCACCATTGGGATGAAGTATCAAATAGGACTCGAAATACACTTCTTAATCCCAAATAATTTGAAATCACTGCATAACTTTTACTTGAACAAATAGTCTTTAAAACCCTTGAATCACATTTACAAATGATATTACATAACTTATAACAGACAAAACTTGAGAACAAAACAAAACGGAGGTCCGAATGACTTGACATAAGGCTCCGGTCGACCGAAGGTCATCCAGATTCTAGACCATAGCTATGTAAAAAGGTCTTGACGATGGAAAGGTAAGGCCGGTCGACCAAAGGTCGTCCGGGATCCAGGCAGTATCCTCAATAAATCCCTCCGAATGATGAATGATCAGTCCAATCGACCGGAGAGGTCGTCTGAGGTTAAGGCCGTACAATTTTCAGTGCAAAATCTCAAATGATAATCACTTTCTGAAATCACCATTTTCCCTACCCAAAATGACACATTTTGGACCAATTTCCACATACCAAATAAGCACAACAAAGCATTGAACCATACTCATCTTCTACAATACTTTGTACTAAAGAATTATGCTACAAACATCATTACCTACTCATAACATAACAGACGAATATACAAAACATTAGATATTACGAATATGGTTCATGCTAAAACATATATATTCCACACAATCGAGCTCAATCATCCAATCTAGACTCCATAATCACTGTTAACAGTCTCTCTTTGATATTCCTGTGAGGGACAAACCTCGCTTATCAGATACATGGTCCGATAAAACTTTCCCCGGACATATGCGGAATATAAAGAATATGTCAATTGTACCATAGCCCCCCTTAGGAGAGCTCCACAATTAATTGTTAGCATTCCTAACTTGTTTCTTCAGCTAGGGTCCGGGCCTCACTTATCAATTAACATTCATCGCGAACTCCCAGTTTCTAGCGGAACAGAAATTGAGCATATTCTGATACAAATTCTCTCATAGACAAGAACTCTAGACTAGGGAGACTCTCATAATTACAACACAACAATAGCAATTATATACACATATCATGCGCAGGTTTTCCAATTACAATATGTAATTCAATGCAATTACATCAACACTTCATCTATTTTTAAATGCATTAAACTATGGAATAAAACTCAAATCAAGACAATTGTATAACTTCAATAGAATAACATTTCATACTGTTTTACGATTGAAAATCAAGGGTGGATTTTCTTTACCTCGGATGCTTAAACGAATACTTCAAAAACTCAAGAACATCGAAACGCAAGAATTTTCAGCCTACTTCAAACGTTGATAACTCTCTGCACAGAGCTCGAAACCCCAATTTGTCACCGCCCAACGTATATTTTACAGTCCTCTTCAAAATGCACTAAAATTCACCTGAATCTGACATTGTTTGCTATCTCAATTATAGGAAACCTCGCAGCACTCAGTTCTGCCGAACCCATAAAACATGTGAGCTTCAAACTTAAATTACTCACTGCACATAACTCCAAACGAAAATTTGTCACAATCCAAACGTAGCTCTTCCATCCCTCTTTCTAACGTAACAAAAATCTCTCAATTCCGACATCGATTATTACTATGTCAAATGCCAAAAAAACCACTAAGCAGTCAATCAACCAGCTTTTCTCTTTTCTCTTTATCGTTATTTTTCTATTTTGTGTAAATGATCCCCTGCACTAAACCCCCACCCGACTTTCATAATCACTCAAACATTCACATAACAACCCCTTAACTTCCTAACAAATCCATTCTAGTCCTCAAATTTTTTAACTCATCAAATACAACTCTTAACATAAATAAACCTCACATAAAACACATAAAACATGTCATAACACATAAAGTCATGCAATAAAAATTAGTCATACAAAAATTAAATTCAAGACATGCAAAACACGTAAGTAAAAAGTCTCGACTATCACAGTAGGGATATCGTTAGAAATGTATTCATAAAAAATTGGAAAAGATGGAGAATAAATATGACACGGAGTAAGTAGTATGAAAGAGTATAATCTTGAATAGATGTAGAGAAAACTTGACATTGTAATCCGTTAGTCTCCTTACCAGTTTTTAGAAGAATACAAAGGGTTGAAGACCTTATATTTTAAAAGGGATGAGTAATTCATTGTCAATTGTTGCATCTAAGGTCCAGGTTTGATTGTTTTCTAAAGTTTTCTAATGCATAAATTTCTGCATTCATGGCTGCCCTCCAAGCCCGAGACCTTGAAGCCTCATTAAAACTACTTGGCTCTTTTTCAATGTCAAGAGTATATACAAAAGACTGCTGTGTGGAAGAAAGCAGTTCATGTGTGACAAACTGAGACAAATTGTGAGGAGAGGTATGATTTAGGGTAGGACAAACAAAATCCTTAAGATGTGTTGGAGGATGAATAACTCTTGTTGATCTTCTAAGTGAAGGATCAGGCAATTCAATATGAGAATTAGAATTAGAATTAGAGGAAGAAGAATGATATGCCATATCAATGTCAGCATGGTCATTATCATGAGAAGAACTAGAGGATGATGAGGGATAAACAAGATGTGGAACATCAGTGAGATCATGACAAGACTCAGAATTAGAAAGATCAGTAGAGGTAGAATTTTTACTTATATGAGCTAAAGGAAAAACATGTTCTATAAACATAACATTTCTGGATACAAATAATTCCATAGAATCACTGTGTAAAAGAATATACCCTTTAGTTGTAGAAGAGTGTCCTAAATAGACAAATTGTTTTCCTCTAGGATCAAATTTTGATCTACAATGTTCTAGGGTGCAAGCATATGCTAAGCATCCAAAGACCTTTAAATGATCATATACAGGTGGTTTGTTAAACAGTATCTCAAAAGGAGTAAGATCATGAAGGACATGAGTAGGAGTAATGTTGATTAAGTGAACTGCATGTGTGACACAATGTCCCCAATAGCTAATAGGAATTTTTTACTGTAACCTGAGAGTTCTAGCTATGTTGAGAATGTGCTGATGTTTTCTCTCAACTAGCCCATTTTGCTCAGGTGTATAGACACAACTTGTCTGATGCAAAATGCCTTTATCAGCATAGAAAGTAGGCATGTAAAATTCTCCCCCATTATCAGATCTGATGCATTGCACAGATACTTTGAATTGTGTTTGAACAAAACTGCAAAACTTGACTAAAGCACCTCTAGCATCAGACTTGCATTGCAGTAAGTATAACCAAGTATATCTACTATAATCATCTACAATGGTTAAAAAAAACTTATGACCATGAACAGTAGATTCTTTGAATGGTCCCCAGATATCCATATGAATTAAAGCAAAGATACAACTGGTTTGAGTAGTACTTAGAGGGAAAAGGCAACTTGTGTTGCTTTGCTACAGGACAGATTGTACAGTGATCAAGATGAAAAGATTCTTTATTCTTATTAGCAAATGCTAGATTCTTCAAATTTCTAAGTCTAGAATTAGATAGATGTCCTAGTTTATAATGCCATAATAATGACTTTTTTTCTTCACTGGTAATAGGAAGAGTTACACTACTAATAGAAGAACAGAAAGTAGGTGTGTCAGGAGTTTGCAATTGAAACAGATAGAGTCCATGCCACTCTCTAGCTATCCCAATTGACTTGCTTGTAGTCAAATCCTGAACAACACAATGATCAGAAACACAGGTTACTGAACAAGAATTTTGAGTAGTTAACTTTGAAACTGAGATCACATTGAATTTGAAATAAGGAACATATAGGACATCTTTCAGAATTATGGATGAAGAAATTTGATTGTGCCTTTCTTCAAAACTGGTATAGAACAACTGTTTGGTAGATTGACATATATGTGTGACACAGGTATTGTTGAAGTGAAGTATTGATCAGTCATAGTAATATGATCAGATGCACCAAAATCAACAATCCATGTGTGCATATTGAATAATGATGATGTACCTGCTGATGCCACATTTGCATCATAGTGTTGTTCCAGTGCCTTTTGTTCAGGTGTCTGTCCCATAGCTGCATTTGCAACTGCTGCACTAACTGAAGCATAATTATTATTGATTCCAGGTATATTAACCTGCCCTCCATTGTTTTGTAGTTTTTGGATCAATTGTACCAAATGCTATTGTTGTTCAGCACTAAAACTTGTAAAAGGTTCTGCTGTAGTCACATTTTGATATGTAGATTGTCCAGCTGCATTTCTAGAGTATCCTACACCCATGTGATTAGCAATAGATTTTGTTCCATGTCCCGAACTAGCATTGACTGCATTAATTGGCTTAAAATGAGGTTGTTGAATAATAGCATTATACTTACTATATGATTTCATTCCAAGCATTCCAGCTCCTGATGAATTGACACCACTGTTTGGACCCTTATACGGATTATTCTGAGGGTAGCCATGTTTCTTGTAACACCTTTCAATGGTGTGACCTTGTCTTCCACAATAAGTACAATTCAACTGTTTTCTGTTATAACTACCTCTTCCATAATTTCCTCTCACTGCATTAACATGACTTATTTCTGCAATAGAATTCATTGTAGATCCTTCTATAGATCCAGATCCTGGATGATTTGAGCCACTTTGACTATAAAGAATATGTGCAGCTGAGTGTTGAGAGGCATAATCCTTTTCTTTTTCATATTGACAAGCATCATTAAAAATCTCGTTAATGCTTGGTGTTGGCTTTCTTATAAGAGTGTGTGATCTCAGAGGAGCAAAAGCATCATTCAATCCTTTCAAAAATTTCACCACAAAATCAGTATCATTTTGCTTCTGTGCAGTCACAGAGCCTCCACATAAACATAGACCACATGTACATTGTGTCAATGGTCTGAGCATCAAAAATTCATCCCAAAGTGTTTTCAGCTGAGTATAATATTGAGTCACAGTAAAGCTTCCTTGTTTAAGGCTGTATATTTCTTCAAGCAAGCTAGAATACTTGTAAAGGTCACCATGTTGGTACCTTTCCTCTAGATCTTTCCAGGCTTCATAAGAGGTGGTTAACAACTGAATAGTTGGTCCTATACTGTCACTAACATTGTTGAGGATCCAAGTAAAAACCATTTGATCAGCTTGTTGCCAAGCTTGATACAAAGGTTCATGAGGCTTAGGAATTGTCCTTCCAGGAATAGGTTCAACAAAGCTTAGTTTATTTTTAGTTACCATAGTTCTTCTTGCTGCTCTCCTCCATCCAAAATAATTTTCTCCTCCAGTAAGTACTTTGGAACACAATTTTAAAGCTGGATTTTCATTAGGATGGAGATAGTATGGATGAGTGACTGATATCTCTATAGAGTGTGAGTTATCATTGTTATTAACCGTAGAAGCATTATTTTCCGTATTTCAGCAATTAAAGGAAACCTAATTCACAAGCTCAATACCTAAAAAAAAATCTCAAAGAATAGATGATTTCAGGAAAGAATAAACACAATCTGAGACAATTAGAAGTGTTCAGAATAAGAAAATTGACAAAAGTGTCTAGAATTTTCTTCAGGAAATCTAAGGATTGAATGATTTAGCAAAATGTTCAGAAAATTTCTTGATATTAATTCAAGAATACAATTCAGAGATACTAAAAACAAACTCAGACAAGAAATTGAGTAACTCGGATTATTACAGAAATATGAAGAAGTAGTATTGAGATTATTCCTCTTTGAATAATAACCTCAATCAGAAAAATCAAGATCAAAACTATTTGAATCAACAAGATGTGCTCACAGAAGAATTTGAATCAAAACTATTTAAATAGTATTTTGAATCACACTCACAAGAACATCATGAAGAACTTCAGGAACTGCAGAAAAATGAAAGCAACACCTCGCAACTCAGGATTGGGAGCTCTGATACCATGAAGAAACCACGAATATACTTCAAGCAGAAATAAAAGAGGAAATAAGCAGGAAGAGTTTTGTGAGAATTTTCTACTGTTTTCATTAATTCCAAAAATGGCTCATTGAGCTATTTATATACATTCAGAGAAAGGAAATTCTAACTAACTAACTAACTCTAAAATATCTTGTAATCCTAATTGGTAACTTAAATGCATTTAATTAATATTTGAGTTCCATTCGGGTTTAATTTGACCCGTACACTCATTTATATTTACAATGGGTAAAAGTGATCTTTCTTGTTTGCTTGTGGACTTGGGCCTTTTCTTCTCATTTGTTTATTTTTTTGGACCCAACCTTCTTTCTTCTTTTAGGAAGGGCCTACATATGTACCTTGCCCAATATCACATCATTTTTCATTTCCTTTGAGTGTACAATTCATCTCCTTATGAACTTTATCATCATAGACTTCAGAACTTGTAGCTTTCTTCTTCTTCTTAATTCTTGCATCATTTCCGGCTTGATCAATGAACTTATTCACTGATTTCAACAAAGCGGTCCCCTTCCAACGCCCACAACCATCAATACCTAAAAGAAATTTACAGAGACAATTCAGAACATCAAGATCGTACTTACGAAATGAAACTTTTATGGTGGTTTACTTATGATAAACAGAGGAGAATCAACATACGTTATTCAAGACATCATGAAGATTGCCTGTTTAAAATTGCATTGAGGAAACTACTATCCAACTCTTTCTGCATAGACAGTGAAGAAGTTGTGGGACAATTTATTTAGTTTTGGTATTGAGAAGTGTGTATCGACAAATATGACGGCCGAATCACACATAAAATCATGTCTTATAGCAAGAGCAAGTGAGGGAGAACCTTATTGCAATGTGGACATATTGGAAAAGATGATATAACAGAATATTTAAATTCAGAATGTGTAAGAAATTTGCGAGAAAATTACTCTTTTTTTGCGAGAAATGTGTGATAGTCTCTACTGACGTTAAACACACTGAATAACAGATCAATAGAGGCGCTGTGAGGCGGTTCTTTTTGTAGTCCTTGTATAGTTTTTGTGAAGGTTCGTCTTCCTCTTTCTTTTATTTCTTTTCATTAATAGAAGACATTGTTTTCTCTAAGAGAAGATTTATGACTAAAGAACTTACGGTTGTGATTGAGGATGCATTCTCGTCAGGAACCCTATCCAACAAAGCTTTAGATACTGCTCTTTGATACTGTCAGAAAACCAAACATTAATTCAAATTAAGAAAAGCTAATAACCTCATAAATGGATCCCTCACATAAGGCAATGAAGTGCACTCCTGAAAATCAAACCTCTCTTAGCTCTCAAATTTCCACAGAATTTACAACTAACACTGCATGTCTTAAGCAAGAACACCCTTCAAATACATCAATGGAAATTTAATATCCTGAGTTCAAACCATAAAAGCATCGAGTTTCTTGGCAGAAAAGGTTACCTGGCTATATTTGACAGTGTCCTTCTCAAATGTTTCATATGTTTGTGTGGTGCAGGACCATCTACGGGGCTGCCTCATACAAAGTATCCCTTTTTAAACATACTAGGTCCAATGACTAGAGAAAGAGCAAGGAAAGTAGATCAATCCATCTCTACATTGATCCGAGAGTTGAAGGCTAAAGAGGAAGCTAAATTACATTTAGAAGATGATATTCAAGTTCAACTCTTAAGTTTACAAGATATTCAATTCGACCCAAACAAGCAAAGTGGCTAATAGGGGCATTTTAGTCTTTTTATACATTAAAGTCTATTATAAACTTTAATTATATTTTCAGCTTTATTGTTTACTTTTATTAGCCATGTTGGCCGAATAAGGATAATGCTAGCTAAATAATAGGACATGTTGTCCATGATGTTAGTTAGTGTTTTATTTTAGGTAGTTTACTTAAATTAGGATTCAAGAGTCTTACCTAAATTAGGACTCTTCCTTTATTGTTGCTTGGAACCGAAATCTTCACTCTATTTAAGAGAGATTTCGGCCAACATAATAGTTACGTTAGACATATTGATATTTTGATTAAGGTTATTCCTTAGATACTTGCGTATGAACTTCTTATAGAATTTCATTCATTCTTGATTTACTGTATCAACAAGATAGTTTCGATTGTTGTGGTGTTTCAGCCCCCATCGATAATTAGCCTTCTTTAGAGTTGCGTTGATTATATTCCCCTTGAAAACTGTTCGAGATAGAGAAAGATCCATCTTTAAAACCTTTCAGCCAAATCTTGATACTTTGTATCACGGTTCCACATCATTGGGCCTCTAAGTTATCCATGAGTGGCTACAGGGACAAACATTGTGACACGTAAAATGAAACCCTCACTATCCAAGACAAAATCAATATTATGAATAAATGTAAACTGGAAACGAAAAATTAGGGGAAAGAATTTAATCTGAGATACTTGTAAAGGTGATTGTAAGTAATCCCTATTGATGATGAACCGAGGTAACAAGTACTAAGATTCGACATTTTAGTTTAAATTGGATCTTTGTCTATTTTTTAACTAATTTCCAGGGAATATTCTCAACACAACTCTAAAGAAGGCTAATAATTGATGGAGGTTGAAACACCAAAGAAAATGAAACTAACTTGTTATACAATAACTCAAAGATGAATAAATTCTATAGAGAAGTTCAATTCACAAGTAGCTAAGGAATAACCTTACCAAAATATCAATATATCTAACGTAATTACAATGGTGGCCGAAATCCCTCTTCTTAAATAGAGTAAGATTTCAGCTCAATTGAACCAAAAGGAAGAGTCCATGAAGAATTAGTACTCTTCAACACCATACTTGTCAACCAACTAAAACACTATCTAAGATAATGGACAAAATGTCATATTATCTATCAAACACTAAACTAATTAAAAGGAATTAAAACAACAATTAATAAAGCTGAAATTCCCTAATTAATATTATTTAAACTTGGACAGTAAGATATAAATTCATCCAAAATTTGGACAGCTTGTTGTATCAACTTGAACGACGATTTCAGACTCCATAACGGCAGAATCTGATCTTGTGATTTCACGAAAGTTGTAGATCTGCCTCTTATCTTTCATATGCAACTTGAATCAGCTCCATTTGGATAACTAGATCGAATGTTATGTCCATTAGATCAAACTTTCGCAAAGCTGTCCAATCCCTCATCATTTTGGGTCTCCAAAATGAGTAATATGATGATAGAGCTTGAGTCCTAAATCTCCTTTTGGACATTATCCAAACCCCATTATTTCTTAAAGCATTGTTATATAATCCCTCATCATTCTCCCTTTCTTCAAAAAGATTCGTCCCCAAATCTTGTAAGTTGATGAAAACACCATTGTTCTGATTTTGTGATGATTTTTTGGGCAACTCCGTGGAAAATTCAGCCTTGTATGCCTGTTTAGAATTAGAAACAATACTAGGAAGAGTTGGATTTGTTAGATCAAGAGTAGTAAACGAAAAAGATGATGCTTTTAACGCTTCAAAAATCACTGCAACAAGAGGATCTTTTTCCTTATCAAGCAATTTTTCTTCTTCTTGCAATCTTGCCTCTTCTTGCTCTCTCAATTGTTGAATAGCTTCTTCCCAAAAAGCTTTAATTTTTTTCTCTGCTTTCAATCTTGCTTCTTCTCTCAATTGTTGAATAGTTTCTTCCAAAGAAGGCATATTTTCTCTCGGTTTGTGGGGGAGTTTGCAGCCCATGAGTTTGTTTAAGAGGGTTTAATCTCTTATTACGTTGCTGAGTTGAAAATCTAAGAAGTTTCATCTCTTCCGTAATCTCAACCATTCGGATCATCGTCTTTTGCATCGCCTCAAGAAAAAGCTTATCTTCATCACTTACCTCAGATTTGGATGGACTTGCTTGATGAGACATGTTTATACCCTTCTCTTGGACGCACAGTATCAAAGGTGCCTTTGATGTGTGCTTATGTGCACGACAATGACAAGAACAAGGGGTGAACAAAAACCAATTCTTGAATGTTCTCGTGAACCAATAAGTTTGCTATTGGATTGCTCACATGTGTCTATAATATTCTCGGCTACTTTTTCTTTAAATAAGCCGTATGTTTTTTTTTTGTCTTTCTCAAGCAAACAAGAAACATTTATCAATAAAACGATAAAAGGTACACCAAGAGAGAGATAAACCTTTTGCTCTGATACCAAATAATGAGAAACCTTGATTTTTTAAGTCAAAGATTCGACACAAAAGGTTGAAACGGATCTTTCTCTGTCTTGAAATCAGTTTATGGGGAAAATATAATCAACGTGACTCCAAGAAGGCTGATTATCGATGGGTGCTGAAACACCACAATAAGAGTAAACTAAACTTATTGATACAGTGAACTAATCAAAGAATCCACTTTGAAAAGTTTCGATTCTCGGAAGAATCATGAAAATGTATAAACCTCACATTATATCATATATCAAGTCTATTTAATAAGGTGGCCGAATTCCCCTTTATATAGAAGTGGAATTCGGCTATGTTAGCCTTACAAAGGAAGAGTCCTAATTGAATTACAGCTCTTAAATCTCTAGCATAACAAACTAACTATAAATGAAACACTATCTAAGATAATGGACAACATGTCCTATTATCTAGCAAACACTAATATTATGAGCCTAAAAACACTTAATAATAATAATAATAATAATAATAATAATAATAATAATAATAAAAGTTGAAATCTAATTAATAAATAAACTTGGAAGAACAAGATTAACTCTCGTCCAAAATCTGGACAGCTTGTTGTATCAATTTGCATGACGTTTTCGGACACCAAAATGGTAGAATCTGATTTTGTGATCTTCATGAAAGTTGTAGAACTGCCTCTTATCTTATATATTTAACTTGAATCAGCTCAATTGGATACCTGGATAAAACGTTATGACCATTCTACCAAACTGTCGCAAAGCTGTCCAATCCCTCATCATTCTCCCTTTCTTCAAAAAGATTTGTCCTTGAATCTTGATGATTGTGGTAAGATGAACAGTAAGGGAATGATTCTTTCTTTTACTTTCTTGAATTTTCCCTTCTTCTTGGCCAAGAGATATCAAGAGTGAGGCTCGATCGCAATCAGTTCTCGATGTATGGTAATTTAAAGACACGACTCAAAAAAAAAGGGGGAACGTTTGCCAATTCTTGGGCAAGGCTCGTTTCCTATCGACACCAAGAATTTTTATTTTTGTCTTTATAGTTCACTATTCAAATACTCACGGCTGCTTTTTCTATATAATGTCGAATGCTTCTTTTTTTTGGTCTTTCTCAATCAAACAAGAAATATTTATCAAGAAAACGATAAAAGGTACACCAAAAGAGAGATAAAACTTTTGCTCTGATAACAAATAATGAGGAACCTTGATTTTTGAAGTCAAAGATTCGACACAAAAGGTTGAAACGGATCTTTCTCTATCTTGAAATCAGTTTACGGGGGAATATAATCAACGCGACTCCAAGAAGGTTGATTATTGATGGGTGCTGAAACACGACAATAAGCGTAAACTAAACATATTGATACAGTAGCTCAAGAAATAATCAAATAATCCACTTTGAAAAGCTTCGATTCTCGAAATAACCATGAAAAAGTATAAACCTCACATTATATCATATATCAAGTCTTGTTAATAAGGTGGCCGAATTCCCCTTTATAAAAAAAAAACCAAGATTATTAATATTTCGTGATCTTTCATAATATTAATAATTAATAATTATTAATTATTAATATTAATAATAATAATAAATATTATTAATATTAAGATTATTAATATTTCATCAAGATTATGATAATAAATATTATTAATATTAAGATTATTAATATTTCATCAAGATTATGATAATTCAGGATCTTTTGTACCTTCGAAAGAGGGAATCTTGGTCTTGATTGCACCAAGATTATTGTAATTACGCTGAAATTTGTCCCCTCTTCTCGGCTCAAAAATCTGATTGTTGAACACCCGATTTTGTGGATTTGCTCTCAGAATTGGAGGGTTTCTAGGAGTCTCAATTGTATCAATGGAGTGATCATCAATCTCGGTATCATCTCCATTATTACCTTGTTAATTTGTGACTGTAAGTTGTCTCATCTCTTCCGCCATAGCATCCATCTTTTGTTGCAATCACATTATCGTCTTGTGCAATGCCTCTTTGTAGAGATTGTCTGGATCAAAGGATTCGGTTTGCTTAGATGGACTTCCCTGATAAGACATGTTATACTTTCATGAAAACACACAAAAACTGTTAGATATCAAAGAAAAATTCACTCTTTATTCCAACACTACTTGTAAAAGAATTTCAAACTCTAGATGAATTGAAAGGTTCCTAACTTGTTGCGTTGATACAAAGCTGAATAATAAAGGAAAGAAATCCTATCTTTGACCTACACGAAAAGCTTAAAGAAAGAAAAGAAGAGTAATCTTGAAAATTCCTAGACCTAATCAAGAAAATAGATACCTTTTTTTTAAGGTATTCTTCTGTGTTTAGGAAGAGCAATTCTCAATCTTGACTTTCTTGATTTTCTTGGCTTTTTTCTATCTTTCTCTAAACTTACCCTTCGCTTGGTCGCACGGTATTAAAGGTGCCTTTGATGTGTGGTTATGTGCACGGAAATGACAAGAACAGTGGGGAACAAAAAACAATTCTTGAATATTCATATGAACCAAGAAGTTTGATTTTGGATTGCTCATTGTGTCTATAATATTACTCGGCTGCCTTTTTCTATTTAAAACATTTTGCTCTGATACCACTTGATGATGAACAAAGGTAACAATTACCAAGATTTGACACTTTAGTTTAAATCAGATATTTCTCTATTCTTGAACTAGTTTCAAGGGAATATTCTCAACGCAACTCTAAAGAATGATAAGAATCGATGGAGGCTGAAGCACCACAACAAATGAAACTAACTTGTTGATACATTAACTCAAAGATGAATGAATTATATAAAGACGTTCAATTCAAAAGTAGCTAAGGAATAACCTTACCAAAATATCAATATATCTAACGTCTAATTACAATGGTGGTCAAAATCCCTGTTAAATAGAGTAGGATTTCAGCTCAATCGAACCAAAAGGAAGAGTCCTTAAAGAATTAGGACTCTTCAATAACAAAGTTGCTAACCAACTAAAACACTATCTAAGATAATGGACAACATGTTCTATTATCTAGCAACCACTAATATTATGCGCATAAAAACACTTAATAATAATAATAATAGCTGAAATCTTACTAATAAATAAACTTGAAAGAACAAGATTAATTCTCGTCCACAAATCTGGACAGCTTGTTGTATCAACTTGCATGATGTTTTCGGACACCACGATGGCAGGATCTGAGTTTGTGATATTCAAAAAGTTGTAGATCTGCCTCTTATGATTAATATACAACTTGAATCATCTCCATTGGATAACTGGATCGAATGTTATGTCCATTATGCCAAACTGTCGCAAAGCTATCCAATCCCTTGTCATTTTGGGTCTCCAAAATGAGTGATGTGATGATAGAGCTTGAGTCCTAAATCTCCTTTTGTTCATTATCCAAACCCCATTATTTCTTAAAGCATTGCTATATGATCCCTCATCAATCTATGATATTTGGGTAAAATATCTAATATTATATTATTTTAATATATTGTTATTTTAATAATATATTATTAGATATAATATTTCGTGATTTGTGACTATAAGTTGTCCCCTTTACTTAATAATATAATAATATTTTAGTAAGGGAATGGTTCTTGATGAAGAACCGAGGTAACAAGTACCAAGATTCGACACTTTAGTTTAAATCAGATCTTTCTCTATTCTTGAACTAGTTACAAGCGAATATTACGCAACTCTAAAGAAGGCTAAGAATCGATGGAGACTGAAACACCACAACAAGTGAAACTAACTTGTTGATACAGTAACTCAAAGATGAATGAATTCTATAAAGAAGTTCAATTCACAAGTAGCTAAAGAATAACATTACGAAAATATCAATATATCTAACGTAATTACAGTGGTGGCCAAAATCCCTCTTAAATAGAGTAGAATTTCGTCTATCTAACCCGAAAAGGAAGAGTCCTTGAAGAATTAGGACTCTTGAACAACAAAATTTCTATCAAGTAAAACACTATCTAAGATAATGGACAATGTGTCCTATTATCTTGCACACACTAAGAACATGCGGCCAACATGGCTGAAAATAGTAAACACATGAAAAGTCCTTGAAGAATTAGGACTCTACAACTACTAACCACTTAACCATTATCTAAACACATGGACAACATGTCCTTTATTATAGAAACACTTGCTATATAGGCCTAAAATAGTAAATAACAAATCTGAAAATAATTAAAGTCTAGAGTAGACTTTAATTGTACAAAAAGACTAAAATGCTCTTCTTTGCCACTTTGATTGCCTGGGCCGAATTGAATATCTTGTAAAGTTAAGAGGTTGAATTTTTCATCATCTTCTAAGCGAAGTTTAGCTTCCTCTTTAGCTTTGAAGTCTCGGGCCAATCTTGAAATTAGTTGATTCACCATCTTGGTCCTTTGTCTAGTCATTGGTCCTCTTAGCTTGTTTAAGGGATCTCTTAAGTAGGGCAGCCCTTGGATGGTCCCTCATCATCCCCTCCGCCTTGAAAAGAATGATTTATCCTCAAATCATCGGCATCGTCATCAGCACAATCTGTATCAAAATCAAAAGGGGACAAGTCAGAAACATTAAACGTAGAATGTACGACATACTCACCTTTTAAGTCTATCTTGTATGCATTATCATTGACCCTAGCAACAACTTGAAAAGATCCATCGCCCCTTGGATGCACTTTATGAAGCGATTCATGGGCAGAAACTCGTTCTAAACACCCATGAGTCCTCCCCTGAAGGATCCGCTCACACAAAATCGAATCGAATAAAATCGAAAAGACTTACGTTTCTTGATGAACGATTCTGGTTTTCGGCTCTCAGCAGCAACCATTTTGAGTCCTCCCTTGCGGAATTACTCCCTACCGGTATCCACGAGACGAAACAAGCAGCGAGTGCTAGCTCTTCAGTTTTTCTGGGTTACGAATTGTCTAGAGAGAAAAGGAGGCCGAAATCAAGAAATCAGATTTCTAGGTTATGGTATTATTGCGGCTCAAGCATTAGTCTCAAGGGTTTCGGCCAAGAGAGGTTTATATAGGGAGTGGGAGTTTGTTCCAAGAAGAACTCCCACGTCCTATCCACCTCTTTTGGCAGTGGGAGTCTATAACTCCCACGTCCTCTAGACTTCTGCTGGTAGTGGGAGTCTTTATCGGATAATAACTCCCGCGTAACCCCAGCTATACCGAAAATACCCCTTATCTCTAATTCGAATAATAACGCTTTATTATTCTCAAAAAAATGAATGTCAGATACAATGAACCTAGACACATTCTAGATTCATTGAATCTAGACATGAAGCTCGTTAGCTCATCTATGCGTGTGACCCTGTAGGTTCATATCACAATGGCAATGAAAACATACTTAGTAGTAGTATGTGTTCATAAATCACAAATGGTCCCTAGCAGGACATTGTGACTAACCAAAGTGAATGAATTTACAGTGGAACCTAATATCAATCCACTATTTAATCCCTTTGTCTCGCGATATCCTAATTAAGCATAAGGCATGGTAGTCGTCACCCTTATTAAGCTTAATTGTATTTATGCTCGATCTCCGGGTAAACTGTTCCAACAAATAGTATTTGATAACCACTTTATCAAATACATTTGAGTACGGCCATGCATTTAAACAGTTTTTCCCTATCGAGGGGCCCATGGATATCTCTCTAATAATAGAGAGGGACAAATTCCTTACAATGCCTCTCACATTCAAGCCATGATAGGACGCTACATCGATCATCAGTCGTATTGATTACTCAATTAAAAGTAACGTCTGACTGAGTCAAAATATGGCTCCATTCATGCTAGAATCAATGGAGACAAAGGTCTAAGGATTCTAAAATAGTATTGAGGAAGTAATACTTATGACTAAGGACCATGAAGTATTACTTCTCTAACGAATCACGTCCGATACAATATATCTCAATACATTGCATCTATGATATGATTTGTATTCATTACACATGATTAGTAAAACATAATCATCAATCAAACATCATACTAGTTTTATTTCATTGTAAAGAAGCTTACATAAAACTAGGGACAACTAGAATAGTAATTATATAAACTAATGAGTTTACTATCAAATCACACATTTGATGTTCATAAGCAAAATTAGCTATTCAATTACATGCTCAAAAGATATAAAATGTACAACATATGCTAATGGTCCCAGGGCACTACTAACACTTTACTCTTTCTTTCATTAGGAAATCGGTCTTTCCTAAGGTGTAACAAAACCCAATCACCATCATCAAATGA
The DNA here is from genome assembly GCA_026122235.1 of Vinca minor. Classification (NCBI taxonomy): domain Eukaryota; kingdom Viridiplantae; phylum Streptophyta; class Magnoliopsida; order Gentianales; family Apocynaceae; genus Vinca; species Vinca minor. Next base: position 169,984 of record JAOCZM010000077.1, on the reverse strand, counting down.
TATTTTCTTTCGACCTTTGTTGGCATATTTAGCAAATTGTTCATTCTTCTTGTTGAAGTTTTCGGCTACTTGTTGATGCATTCTTTGTATATAATCTGCCCTAGAATGACCTTCTACGTTATAATACTCATCAACAGGTAAAGGAGTTAGATTCAACGGGGTTAAGGGGTTAAAACCATAAAAAACTTCGAAATAAGAGTTATTTGTAGTAGAATGCAAAGTCCTATTGTAAGCAAATTCAGCAATAGGTAAACAATCTTCCCACATTTTTAAGTTCTTTTGAATTAAAGCTCTAAGAAGATCCCCCTAAAGCTCTATTTGTTACCTCAGTTTGGCCATCCGTTTGTGGGTGACTTGATGTAGAAAATAGCAATTTAGTCCCCAACTTACTCCATAATGTTTTCCAAAAGTAACTTAACACTTTACATCTCTATCACTCACAATTGTTTTAAGAATCCCATGGACCCGAATCACTTCTTTCAAAAATAAATCTGCAACATAGCTTACATCATTTGTTTTCCTACATGTAATGAAGTGAGCCATTTTAGAGAAACGGTCTACAATAACCATTATACTATCCATACCTCTTTGAGATCTCGGCAATCCAAGAATACAGTCCATGGATAAGTCAATCTAAGGTGAAGATGGAATAGGTAAAGTCGTGTATAATCCATGTGCTTTGCTTGTACTTTCAGCCTGTTTACACTTAAAGCAAAGTTCACATATTTTTCTAACATCTCTTTTTTCATCTTAGGCCAATAAAAGTGTTCTTGTAAAATATCCAAAGTTTTTAACAACACCAAAATGGCCCATTAAGCCGCCACAATGTGCTTCCCTAACAATTAAATCTCAAATAGAATATGATGGAATGCACAATCTATTGCCTTTAAACAAGAAATTTTCAAATCTAAAAAAATCTTTTTGAGCCGAGAGCTCACATGAGTTATACAAATATGAAAATTCTTGATCTTCCTTATACAATGCTTTAAGATGTTCAAATCCAAGGAATTTAGCATGCATAATGGAAAGTAAAGTATACCTTCGAGAGAGAGAGCATTAGCTACGATGTTTTCCTTACCTTTCTTGTACTTGATAATGTATGGAAAAGTATCAATTAAGGAAACCCACCTAGCATGTTGCTTGTTTAACTTACTTTGCCCCTTTAGATACTTGATGGACTCATGGTCGGTATGAATCACAAATTCTCTTGCGATTAAGTAGTGCTGATATGTTTCCAAAGCTCTAACAATGGTGTATAACTCTTTATCATATGTAGGATAATTAAGCGAAGTGCCACTTAATTTCTCATTAAAATATGCTAAAGGTTTAACTTTTGTTGCAAAACAGCCCCGATACCTATCCCTACTCCTTCTCCAAAAGTAAATCGAATTTTATCCTTTGTAACTTCATATACATTCTTTTTCCATGGCCTTCCCAAGACTATGTGACTTGCGGTCATCGGCACCACATCACACAAAACTTTATCCTTGAACCTCCCGATTCCAAACTCTATTTCCACTTGTTTATCCACCTTAATTTCACCATTATTAGTCAACCAAGACAGCTTATAAGGCATAGGATGTGCCTTACATGGTAAATCAAGTGCGGAAACTATATCATAAGAACAAATTTTAGTACAACTTCCATTATTAATAATTAATAAACAAAGCTTGCCTTTAACGTTGCACTTAGTTTGGAATAAGTTTCTTATTTGTTGATGAAGATCATCTAAATGTTGTGAATGAAGTAGCTTCATCGTAACCAAAAGTTGATTCCCATCTTCCGGAGATTCTTCCACCCTCTCGGTTTCTTCCTCCAAATCAGCATCTTCGGCTTCGTCATCATTTACCCACGTTCCATCATAGATGTAATATTATCAAGGTTAGCACGTTCTACCTTTGACAGAATTTTATCGTTTAGGCCAGCCAAGAACTGCACCATTGTTGCCTGATCTCCCTCTTGGATATCGACTCTAATCATTGCGATTTCCATTGCATTGTAATATTCATCAACCGAACTCTCTCCTTCCCTCAATTTTGCAAGCGGTTGTAAAGTACCCTTATGTAATTTTGGGGATGAAAACGTCGCTTCATCACCTCTTTCATATCATCCCATGTATGAACTTCCCGTTCCCCAACTATAGCCTTTATTTCAGTTTCTTTATCCCACCAAATAGAAGCAACAACAACTCAAAGATAGCTAAGGAATAACCTTACCACTTGATGAAGAACCGAGGTAACAAGTGCCAAGATTCGACATTTTAGTTTAAATCAGATCTTTTCTCTATTCTTTGACTAGTTCCAAGGGAATATTCTCAACGCTAAAAAAGGCTAAGAATCGATGGAGGCTGTAACACCACAATAAGTGAAACTAACTTGTTGATACAATAACTTAAAGATGAATGAATTTTATAAAGAAGTTCAATTCACAAGTAGCTAAGGAATAACCTTACCAAAATATCAATATATCTAACGTAATTATATTGGCCGGGATTTCGGCTCAATTGAACCAAAAGGAAGAGTCCTTGAAACATTAGGACTCTTAAACAACAAACTTGTTAACCAACTAAAACACTATCTAAGATAATGGACAATATGTCCTATTATCTATCAAACACAAAACTAATTAAAAGGTATTAAAATTACAATTAATAAAGCTGAAATTCCCTAATTAATATTATTTAAACTTGGACAGCAAGATATAAATTCGTCCAAAATCTGGAAAGCTTGTTGTATCAATTTGCACGACGATTTCGGACTCCATAACGGAAGAATCTGATCTTGTGATCTCACGAAAGTTGTAGAGGCGCCTCTTATATTTCATATGCAACTAGAATCAGCTCCATTGGATAACTGGATCGAATGTTATGTCCATTATACCAACTGTCACAAAGCTCTCCAATCCCTCATCATTTTGGGTCTCCAAAATGAGTGATGTGATGATAAATCTTGAGTCCTAAATCTCCTTTTGGACATTATCCAAACCCCATTATTTCTTAAAGCATTGCTATATGATCCCTCATCACCTGTAGCCAAACTGATGATATAAAAAAAGTTAAATTGTGCATGATAATAATATAAAATTTACACCAAATTTAAGTTCAAGAGGGGGAGAGTGCATGCGTGAGATCGGTTGTTGGAGGTGGGCTTTAGTCAGCTTAAGAGCACAGATTACCTCAAAACGTTCCTGTTCAGGAAGAGGATCCATTCTTTGATACAGATAAGCAACATAGTCCAAGTACAGCCGCAAGGGATGTTGCAGATTACCTGACTAAGAAAATGACACAAACTTGGTAATCGTCAGAAAATCTACAATAGTAAACAGAATAATAGATGAGAGGAAAATAGAGGCAAATAAAGTTCCTTTATGTTTAAACACTTGAAAGATGTGTCTAATGAAAATATAAAGCACTGGTTTCACTTGTGCAAAATAAGCCTAAATAACTAGGGGTGTCAATCGAGTTATGTGAGCTGAGCTTGACATAGCTCACGCTCAACTCACATAAAAATTGAAAAGCTCACGCTCACGCTCAGCCCGGAAAAGTTCACAAACCTTGAGCTCACGCTCAGCTCACATTTTAACACGAGCTCGAGCTTAGCTCACGAGCTTCCCAAGCTCACTTATATTAGCGAAGAAAACGAAAATCCTGTCTCAAGAATAGCATAATACAATGAGCTTTAAAACTAAATTTGGACAAGAATACACAAAAAGAAGCAAAAGTTTCAGAATTGTTTGATATGCTAATAAAAGGAGTCTTATATAAAAAAAACAAAAAACAAGAGAATCCATGCACTTAAAATTTTAACAAATGATAAATTTGCAAATTTCAAAAGATTGATTTAATTCCATTGTCGGTGGCAATTCCAATTTTGACAATCCCATTGAATTCTTCTACACCATCTCACTTTTTGTTGTGATTCATCCCAATGTATTTTGTACCGTGTTTTCCTACGCTGTCTTTTCATGTTTTCTCTCTTCCTTTAACTTTTGTACCTGTCTCTCTCCTGTTGTAAGACTCATTCTTTAATATAATCTCCTTTCTACCAAAAAAAAAAAGACTTTTGAATTAATCCACACATTATAATTATAATTATAATGTATACAGGTTTTTTTAAAATTAGTATTATTATTATTATATATATATAATATTTTAATTATATTAATCTTATTCGGGTTCGAGCTTTTTTCGGGCTGAGCGGGGTCAAGCTCACGCTCAGCTCACATAAGAAGCGAGCTTGAATATTAAGCTCACGCTCACATTTTTTATAGCTATGTGAGCTGGCCCGAACCCGTTGACACCCCTATAAATAACTATGACTTGCGTCATTCTGATTTTCAGTACTACTAGCTCCTGAATCCAGACTTCCAGGATGAACATTGTGAACTTCTTTTCCAGATATCACTATCTGAAAGATAAATTTTCACAGAAAAAAATAATATAAGAAATGAAGACTCAAGAACAACAATGATTGATTTGAAAATAATTGCAAATGTAAAGCTAGATTCTTCATTCTTGTAATACAATTTTGCAAATAGGCCAGTCATAGTATAAACCGCTTGGAGGTAATGGTAATGGAGTGAGGAGAAGAAATGAAGTAGAAAATCTATTTAGCAATACAATTCATATGCAGTTCATTCTTATTATCAACACAAAATAGACAAATTTTAACTAAAAGTGACTGATAAACTAAGTGATGCGAAAGTTTATCCCCAGTATCAAAATTATTCGATATTCAACAATTAAAATACCGTAAACGTCGAAAGAAGGGAGAAGTGGCCTGATGCATTTCATTTTCCCACCCAAAAGAAAAGAGACCAAATGCATCAGCCATTAATGATGAACATAAAAAATGAAGAGAGAAGCCCACCAACCCTCCACAAGGAGATTGCTCCTCAATCTATCACCCACCCATTTTTAAAAATTATTTATAAAAAAATATAATAAAAAAAAAAGATTTTGACCCACGTGAAAGAAGATGTTACCTGAATTAAATGGTTAAAAATGTTGGGCCATATAATATTTTTCCTCCTATGTGGGTCTTTAAAAGAGCACAAGGCCCAAGCCCAAGAGGATATAAAAACCTTGTCTCTTTAGCTGGTTATTATTCAAAAGAGAGAGAGAGAGAGAGAGAGAGAGAGAGAGAGAGAGAGAGAAGGTCATGAGTTTTGAGAGCAAAAAGAAGATTTTCGCAGCCAGTTTTCAGCCTGCGCAGTTTTGGGAGAATTTCCAATTGGGCGGTCATTTGTGCTCGGAACAGTCTCAAATTTTAACTGGATTTTGGACTTTGGAGATCGGATTTCAAAAGTCGGTTTCCGAGATATGGTCGTCTGAACATTGCTCTGTTTTCTGGGTGAAATTTTTCTCTATTCTCATCTCTTTTGTGTATTGGATGAAGTTTAGCTTCATTGTTGGTTTGAGTTTACACATATTGATGTAGATACTCTTTTGTAACCTCTCTTGATTTATAGTGAAGCTTTTAGAGTGGACCCCGAAGGTCCCGTGGTTTTTACTCTTCGATTTGAAGAGATTTTCCACGTAAAATTCTTGGTGTTGTGTTTTGCTTGGAATTAATAGCTGAATAGGTCATCAATATATTTGCCCTTAGCCACTTTCATCACTTTTAGAAAATTTTAATTTTTTTTGTCACCAAAGTTTTTACGGGCACCCAGTTTGATCATTCCGTCAAAAACATTGGGGAAAAAACGTTAATTTGGATGGAAAATTCAAACATTTCTTCCATCCCTCTCTCTTTGAGGGGTATTTTCGGATCAAGTACATATCTAACTCCTAAACAACTTACCCAACCACATTTGAGAATCAAAGATCCATCTTCTTCCCTAAATTCAACCTTAAAAATCTCCTATTTACTCAATTCTTCATCACACCAAATTCCATCAGATTCTTAAACTATTATTTGAATATCATTTATTCGAATCTTTTGGTGGGTTTTCTTTATTTTTTTATTTTTTATTTCTTCTTTACCTTTTTGTTTAGTAAAAAATAAAATTCTTGGAGTATATGTTATGAGGGTTTGTTGTTTTGGGATGATATTTTTTGGTTTGGGTAAATTGAATGTGAAAGATATGGTGAGTGAGAAACCTTAAATTCATTGCTTTTATCATCATCATCATAATCATCTTCTTTCTCTTCTTCTTCATTCAAGACACCATGAAAAAAAAAATTAGAGACAAAACATAAAGGCAGAAATGTGAAGAAGAAGACTTGAGTTCAAATTTCAGCAATTCCTCAAAAATTCATTTCTTTAATTCTCTTTGAATTATTATTTAACGGGACCGGTAGTGGGGGATGATTCTTGATTTGGGGGGATTTGAAATGGCTAAAGATTCTTGATGGAATTTGGTGTGATGAAGAATTCAGTAAATAGGAGATTTCTAAGGTTGAATTTGGGAGAGAAGATGGACCTTTGATTCTCAAATGTGGTTGGGTAAGTTGTTTAGGAGTGAGATATATACTTGATTCTGAAAAAACCCCTCAAAGAGAGAGAGTGTGGGAGAAATGTTTGAATTTTCCATCCAAATTAACTTTTTTTTTCCAAAGTTTTTGACGGAATGACCAAACTGGCTACCCGTAAAAACTCTGGTGACCAAAAAAGTTAAATTTTTCTAAAAGTGATAAAAGTGGCTAAGCGTAAATACATTGATGACCTATTTGGCTATCAATTCATTTTGCTTGATTTATCTTTCATTTACTAGTTTCATTTATTATTGTTCCGCTACATTCGTAATTGTCATCCGCGGGCTTTGGGATTATTGTTTGGTGTCCTATATTTTTAATCAAGCTTGGGAGATATTATTTCAAGCATATTTGATCTTGTTTGTTCGGTTGCTTGGACTATATTGTGGCTTCTCCTCAACATAGTGGTATCAGAGTTGTGGTTGTGTGATTATCTACTTGTCTAAAATATGGAACCGAATATGAGCCAAATGACTCCTCTGAATAGTAAAAATGATCACAGTTGAAGTAGTGAGATGGAAGATTTGTTATATGTTAAAGGTTTTCATGCACCCATTTTTGGTTCGAAGCCTGATTCTAAATCTGATACAGAATGGAATGTTGAACATCGCCAGGTCTTCTGTTTTATTAGAAGTTGGGTTGACAAAAATATTTAAAATGTTATTTTAAAAGAAACAGATACAAATAAATTGTGGGAAAAAATTGAGAATACATATGCTGCAAAATATGGAAACAACAAGTTGTTTTGTATGAAACAGCTAATATATTTGAGATATAAAGAGGGCACTCCTGTCATGGAATATGTTAATGAATTTGAAGGAGCCTATGGTCAGCTGTTTGATATTGGTATTAAACTTGATGATGAAGTTTTGGGACTTTGGATGCTTAGCTGTTTACCTGAATCTTGGGAAAAATTTTGGACCTCTTATATTAACAATGCTCCTGCTGATGCCATGTCGTTAGCATATGCTAGAGATGGTATCTTGAATGAGGAGATTAGAAGATCTAATTCGGGGACATCATCCTCTCACTTAGATGTCCTTGCTATTGAAAATAGGAAAGAGACGGGAACAAGACACATGGAAACAGGGATAAAATCATAAGCAAGTCCAAATCAACATTCAAGGATATGGAATGTCATTACTGTGGAAATAAAGGACACATCAAGAAACATTTTTTAAAGTGGAAGAAAGATAAGAAAAATGTTGGTAATACAGATGTGAAAGATAATATTGCTGATGTTGTTGTTACTGCTACTTCAAAGGATTTCTTTATTGTTTATGATGAGGATGTGATTAATTATGCATCTTATGACACTGACTGGGTAGTTGATAGTGGTTCTTCACTTCAAGTTGCTAAAAAGAAAGAGTTTTTCTATTCCTACACTCTTGGAAACTTTGGAGCTCTAAGGATAGGCAATGAGGGTGTGTCACCGGTTGTTGGTATAGGTGATGTGTGTTTGAAGACTAGTAATGGCAATGAGTTACTTCTCAGGGGTATCAAGCACTCTCTAGATATCCGGTTGAATTTGATCTCAGTTGGAAAACTTGATGATGATGGTTTTCGTAACGTGTTTGAAGGAGGAAAATAGAAATTTTCAAAGGGTTCTTTGATTGTGGCTCAAGGAAACAAATTTGCTTCTAATTTGTATTTGATGCAAGCTTCGATTTCTGGCAGTGTCAATGTGGTGGACAACAAAATCTCATCGTATATATGGCATAAGAGGCTGAGTCACATTAGCGAGAAAGGACTTAACTGTTTAATTAGAAACAATACACTTTCTGGAGTTAGTACTGCAAAATTGGATAAGTGTGATCATTGTATGGCAGAAAAGTAGAACAAAGTGTCTTTCAAGTCTAACCTTCCTTACAGAAAGTCAAGTTTGTTAGAGCTGATTCATTCTGATGTGTGTGGTCCTATGAAGGTACAGTCACTTGGTGGTGCATCTTGTTTTGTGACTTTCGTTGATGATTATTCCAAAAAACTGTGGGTCTATGTTTTGAAGGCTAAAAATCAAGTTCTGGATAAGTTTAAGAAATTTCAAGTTTCTGTTGAGAGAGACAGACATGGAAGAAAGTCAAATGCATCCGAACAGATAATGGTGGTGAGTACTGTGGGCTATTTGATCATTATTGCAGAGAGCAAAGTATTAGACATCACAAGACTCCTCAATTGAATGGTTTGGCAGAAAGGATGAACAAAACTTTAGTTGAGAAAGTTAGATGTTTACTTTCTGAGGTCAAGTTATCACAAGGCTTCTAGGGTGAAGCTTTATCTATTGCTGTTCATGTAATTAATTTGTCTCATGTAGTTGCTCTGAATGGAAATGTTCTAGAAAATGTTTGGTCAGGTAAGAAATCTTCCTATGATCATTTGAGAGTCTTTGGTTGTAAGGTCTTTGTTCATGTTCCAAAAGATGAAAGGTCTAAACTGGATACCAAGACGAGACAATGTATCTTCCTGGGTTATGGGCAGGATGAGTTTGGATATAGGTTGTACGATCCAGTTGAGAAGAAACTTATCAGAAGCAGAGATGTGGTATTCTGTGAAGACCAGACTATCAAGGATTTTAAGAAAGCTCCAAAGACAAGGTCACAAGTTCAGGATCTTGTTGATTTGAACAGGGATATTCCTCACCGTTTACCTGTTACAGTTGAGGAGAAAGTTCAGACAGATAAGGAACCGAATACAACTGATATTGAAATCCCAGATGATGATAGTGTTGATGATCATGTTCCAGCTGTTCCAGATGATGCTGATACGGATGATCATGTTCCAGCAGTTCTAGATTTTTTAGAGGAACCATAAGTTTCTCTACCTATGAGGTCTACCAGAGTAAAAAAGAATAATACTTTGTATCATCCTGATCAGTATGTGTTGATACTGATGGGGGAGAACCAGAGAGCTTTCAAGAGGCCATGGGAAATGAGCAGAAGGATCAGTGGTTAAGTGCAATGGAAGATGAGATGAAGTCTCTCTATGACAAAAACACTTTTGTAGTGAAGTTGCAAAGGGGAAGAAATCTTTGAATAATATGTGGGTTTAGTATGGAAGCCGCAAGAGCACTATCCAGATACACGTCCTAAAAGTAGAATTGTTGTCAAAGGGTTTGGTCAAAGAAAGGAGTTGACTTCTTAGAAATATTTTCTCCTATTGTTAAAATGTCTTCTATCAAAACTGTACTTAGTTTGGCTGCAAGCCTTAGAAGGTTGAGCAGATGGTTGTGAAGACAGCTTTTCTTCATGGTAATTTTGAGGAAGAAATCTACATGGAACAGCCTGAAGGTTTTCATATTAAAGGAGAGGAAGATCATGTATGCAGGTTGAGGAAAAGTTTATACGGCTTCAAACAAGCACCGAGACAATAGTACAAGAAATTGGAGTCGTTTATGAGGAAGCATAGCTTCAAGAAGACTAATTCTGACCATTGTGTATTTGTGCAAAAAATTTCTGATGATGATTTAATCATACTTTTGATTTATGTTGATGATATGCTTATTGTTGGTATGAATGCTTCCGGGATTGTAGATTTGAAGCAGGAATTGAGCAAGTCTTTTTCCATGAAAGACTTAGGACCAGCAAAGCAGATTCTTGGAGTGAAGATCACTCGTGATAGGAATGCAAGGAAGCTTTGATTATCTCAAGAGAGCTTTATTGAGAAGGTGCTCCAGAGATTCAGAATGTATAAGGCCAAAGTTGTTAGCACTCCACTTGCTAGTCACTTCAAATTGAGTGTCAAGCAATGCACATCTACCGATGGAGAAAGTTCTTTGTGCTTCAGCAGTTGGCAGTTTGATGTATGCTATGGTTTGCACGAGGCCTGATATTGCTCATATTGTTGGTGTTGTTAGCCGTTTTCTTTCAAAACCAGGAAGAGAACATTGAGACGTAGTGAAATAGATTTTGAGATATATCTCCGTGGGAGTTCTAATCTGAGACTCTGTTTTGGCAATGAGAAATCTATTCTTGAAGGCTACACAAATTCATATATGGCTGGGGATGTTGATACCAGGAAATCTACTTCGGGCTACTTGATTACCTTTGCAGGAGGAGCTGTTTCATGGCGCAATCTCGATTGCAGAAATGTGTTTCTTTGTCTACCACTGAAGCTGAGTTCATTGTAGTGACTGAAGACTGTAAATAGTTGCTTTGAATGAAGAAATTTCTCAAGAAAATTGGACATTCTCAATCTAAGTATGTGTTTCTTTGTGACAGTCAAAGTGCAATTCATCTTGGTAAGAACTCAACTTTTCATTCTAAATCTAAACACCTTGATGTGAGGTACCATTGGATACGTGAAGTGTTAGATGATAAGTTGTTGGAGCTTGAAAAAGTTCATACTCATGATAATGAAGCTGATATGAAGACTAAGGCATTGCCTAGGTGGAAGTTTGAGTTGTGTTGTTCTCTTGTCAGAATGGCAAGGAATTTGTGACTTTCACATTGTCAGGAAAATGGGGATATTTGTTGGGCCATATAATATTTTTCCTCCTTTGTGGGTCTTGTAAAAAAGCCCAAGGGGATATAAAACCCTTGTCTCTTTAGCTAGTTATTATTCAAAAGAGAGAGAGAGAGAGAGAGAGAGAGAGAGAGAGAGAAGGCAGTGAGTTTTGAGAGCAAAAATGAGATTTTCGCAGCCAGTTTTTAGCCCGCGCAGTTTTGGGAGAACTTCCGATTGGGCGGTCATTTGTGCTCGGATCGGTCTCAAATTTTAACTGGAGGTAGAATACTGATAGGGCTACATTCTGGACGGTGGATATCGTATTTCAACGGTCAGTTTCCGAGGTATGGTTGTCTGAACAGTGCTCTGTTTTCTGGGTGAAATTTTTCTCTATTCTCATTTCTTTTGTGCATTAAATGAAGTTTTAGCTTCATTGTTGGTTTGAGTTTACACATATTGGTATAGATACTCTTTTGTAACCTCTCTTTATTTATAGTGAAGCTTTTGGAGTCCCGTGGTGTCTACTCTTCGATTTGAAGAGGTTTTTAACGTAAAATTCTTGGTGTTGTGTATTGTTTGATTTATCTTTTATTTACTAACACCATTTATTATTGTTCCGAGGAATTCGTAATTGTCATCCGCGGGATTTGGGATTATTGTTTGGTGTCTTACGTTTTTATTCAAGCTTGGGAGATATTTTGTCAAGCATATTTGATCTTGTTTGTTCAGTTGCTTGGACTATATTGTGTTTCTCCGCAACAACAAAAAATCATGCCATCAGGTTTTGGCGACGTTTTGACAAGCAAGGATAGCCTCGTGCATTGGTTAGAAAAGACTGGAAAAGGAATGGTATAACACATATGAGAACATAAATTGAAAATTTACAGTTTATATACCACTAAAAGACACACAAAGGAATTTTGAAGTTTGCCCACGATTGTGGTTTTTCGGCTTTTTGAATTTTTTTTTTTAAAATCATACAAAACGAAATTTTAAGACATTAATTAATATTTTAAGGACTTCAATGATCTTCTATTTCAGAATCAGAATCAGAATTGTTATGAGGCATCCATGGTTCATTGAAATGTTCATCAGTTGAAGCTGAAGTTTCTGTTGAAAATTGAATTCTTGTGGAAGAAGTCTGTTCATTGGCATATATCAATATTTCAGTAAAATATGGGTGAGATGACCAAACTGGTGTGAGCGAGATATTTAGGAGTCCATGCTGTCTCGTCCAAGGGATGTACTCTACATTATTAAATTGTATTCCATTTTTAATTTCCATCTGTAGGAAAATATTCATACGATCATCTAGGTGTTCTCTTTTGAATTATGGTAGTGGCAATATTGAAAGAGTACCATCCTAAAATTTCCTCTATTGGGAAGTGGTAAAGTCTAGGCGGGAATTTGGTATATGAAGATTCATTATTGACCTGTGTAAACAGAGAACCACATAATTCCCAACCTACCACTAAGCAAACGAAACCATCCGGCTGTAGGGAGGAACCAATTCAGAATTTTAAACAGGTTAAGCTTTTCTGGAGGAAGATCATTGGCTCGGTCACAACACCAGAGATAAGAATATAGCTTTGTAGTGTTAAATACAAAAGCTATTTTGTGTGCCTCAAGAAGATACCAAAAGTAACATAGTGCCAATTTTGGTAGTGTAAGCCCTAAGGGCGAACAAACTCGATTTTTGATAATAGACAAACATTTGATGTTATGTTTAATGTCTTACATCTTTGTGATAGAATAATGAAACTCATTGTGGAAGTACTAAGTACTTCAATCAAGCTACAATCAAGATCTTCAAGGCACATATCAACAAGATTGAAGATTGAAGATTGAAGACTTAGGTTTGGTTAGGAAAGCTTCTAGTTTTATTTGTCGTTATCTTACAAGCTCTAACCAAAATGCTCTTATGAACTTAAGCATACAACACTAAAGTCTTGCACGTTTTATAAACTCGTTTTCAAAGGATAAAGTTTCAAAATTGATCTTATATTCAAAAAGTCCTTGATTTCAAAGTTAAGTCCTTTAGAAAAGTTTTCCAAGTATTCTTATTTATTACAATTTGGGAAAACCTTTTAGACTTCAAGAGATTTCAAAACAAAGGTCAAAACATCATCTCTCATACTCTGAAAAGTCGGTCAACCGAGATTTTCTCGGATCAACCGAAGAATTTCATCGAGAGTTGTTCTGTCAAAGTTCGGTCGACCTAAGCTTGGGTCGGTCGACCGAGATGATGGTTCGGTCGACCGAAGTTTTTGGTCGGTCAACCGAAGTTGCTTCGATTCGGTCATCCGAGACTTGTTTCGGTCATCCGAGCTCTGCAAAAACTAGCCGTTATCCGACCGCTTTTAAAGTCGCTTTTTTGGACGTTTTTGAAATCTATAAAGGCCCTAAAGTTGAATATTCTTCTAACAAGAACCTTGACAAATCTACATTGAATATTCTTAAAAGCTCTTTCTATCAAAAAAGCATTTACTCTTATTTGATGATTTGAAAAAGTCCAAAATCAATCTTTATACAAGCAAGACAAAAAGTGTTGAATACAAAAGTTCAAGAGCATTAAAGTAAAGATCTTCAAAGGTATACTTACTCCACTTTTGAGTGAAGAACTTGTATCATTATATCTTCATCCTTCCCTTTCTTAGTGATAGGGTATTCTTGTGTCTAAACCTACTTAGTGTGGGAAAGTACTCTTTGTGAGTGAGTAAATTGTGGTTGTGTGTAAAACTCTTAGTGAGTTAGCCACAAGTGTAACAAGCCATTTTCTTAGTGAAATTGTTGGAAATCCTTGGGAGATACTCAAGGTAGTGGACGTAGATTCTTTGTGAATCGAACCACTCTAAATCACTTGTCTTGCTCTCATTGCTTCATTTCTACAAAGCTTCATATATTAGTTCCTTATTTCCTTATCTCAAGAAAAAGAAGCAAATTTGTATAAAAACCCAATTCACCCCCCTCTTGTGTTTTTCAATTGGTATCAGAGCCTCGTCTTCATCTTTAGTTTAACCACTAGAAGAAAAGATAATGGCCATGAATTCCGCTTTAGCTTATCTAGAGGGATCTTCCACAAATCGACCACCTCTTTTTTGATGGAAATAATTTCAATGCTTGGAAAGACCGCTTCAAGATTTATGTGTGTTCTATAGACTATTCTTTATGGCATATCTTTGAAGAAGGTCCTTATGTTCCTATGAAGTTGGTGGATGGTGTTCAAATGCCAAAATTGGACAATGAATTAAATGAAGATGAGTCAAAGAAAATGACTCTCAATTATAGAGCAATGAACATCATTAGTTGTGCTCTCAATCCCGGATGAGTACAATAGAGTTCGTGGAAGCAAATCCGCCCACAAAATGTGGAAAACCTTGGAAGTCACTCATGAAGGAACAAATCAAGTGAAAGAATCTAAGCTCAATATGCTTGTGAGGGAATATGAGCTTTTCACTATGAAGCCAAGTGAAACTATCAATGAGATGAATACTCGGTTCACAAATGTGGTAAATGGGTTGAGGTCATATGGAAAGGAATATTCAATGGGTGAAATGAATAGAAAAATTCTCAACTCTCTTCCAAAAAGTTGGGAAGGCAAAGCTCTTGTCATTGAAGAAGCCAAAGACTTGAAAACATATCCAACGGAAGAGCTCATTGGTTCTCTTCTCACTTATGAGCTTACTCATAAAAAGGATGATCATGTTGAAAAAAGCAAAGAAAAGTCTTGCTCTAAAGACTATTCTTGATCTAGATGAATCCAATCAATCAAGTGATGAAGAAGATATAAATTTAGATGATGAGACAATGGCTTTAGTTGTAAAGCGCATGAAGAAAATGTTTTCCGAAAAGGAAGGAGATTCCTCCAAAATAAAAGAAAACAAAATCCAAATGGCATGAAATGTTATGAATGTGGAAGCAACCAACATCTCATAGGAGAGTGCCCATCCATCAAAGAAAGAGAGTCAAAGGAAGATAAAAAAGAAGAAATTCTTCAAATCCAAGAATGCCAAAGGCTTGATAGGCACATGGGATCAAGATGGAAGTGAAAATGAAGAAGAAGAAGAAAATGCAAATATTTGCTTCATGGCCTTCGGTAATGAGGTACATCTTTCTCCTTCAATTTCAAATTCTTGTGATGATAATGAGGATGATCCTAATGAGCTCTTATGTGACATGTATGATCAATTAAGAAAATGTGCAAAGCAAAACTATGAAATGAAGTTAAAAATTGATTCCTTGCTTGAAGATAAGTCTAGATTGTTTGATGAAAACAAAAAACTATGTGATGATGTTGATTGTTTTAAAGTTGAAAATGAGAAACTTATTGCTACTTGCAACTCCTCATCATTAAAGTATCATGAAGCATATGATAAATTATCTTCTCTAGAATCCAAGCTTGTTGAGTTTGATAGCTTGAAAAGCAAAGTTGTTGAACTTACTTCTCTTGTTGATAAGTTCTCAAAAGGAACAAAAGATCTTGATCATCTTCTTTGTATGCAACGGACTTCCAATGATAAACATGGATTAGGATATTCACATCCTAGTCATATTGATATTACTAGCTCTTCTAGACCATCTAGAAATCATTTTGTGCATGCTAGTACTTCCCATAAACATGGAGTAGGATATTCACATTCATGTCATATTGATATTGCTAGCTCTTCTAGACCACCTACAAATCACTTTGTGCTTGCTAGTTCATCACATAAACAAAAGAGATACCATGAGCATAGTTACAAATATTATAAGCCATCTATTCGTTGCACTTATTGTGGTATATTTGGTCACACTAGCAATAGATGTTTTGTGAAAAGAAAGATTGAAATGGGAGTTAAGACTATATGGAGAATCAAGCGTATCGTATCTAACCCTCAAGGACCCAAACAAATATGGGTACCAAAAGTCAATCCTTCTTTTTTGTCTTAGGTACTTTCTAGCAAAGTAAACACTCCGGCTCAATGGTTCCTTGATAGTGGATGTTGTCGCCATATGACCGGAGATGCCGCATTAGTCAAAGACATGGAGCCCATCCATGAAGGTTATGTCACTTTTGGAGACAAAAAGAAAGGTAGAATTCTTGGCATTGGGAATGTTGGTAAAGATTCTTCAACTCTTGTTAAGAATGTTCTTCTTGTTGATAGTCTTAAATATAATTTGCTTAGCATTAGCCAACTTTGTGATAATGGGTTTGATGTTACATTTAGCAAAAAGACTTGTTCTATAATTGATAGCTCATCTCATGAAAATGTACTAGTGGCAAATAGAACCGGAAATGTTTATTTACTTACCTTGGATGATCTTATTGCATGTGATTTTAAATGTCTATCCATAAATGAAGATGATGCCTTCTTGTGGCACCGTCGGCTTGGTCATGTAAGCATGGATCTCTTAAATAAGCTTTCCTCAAAAGAGCTAGTGCGTGGGCTTCCAAAAATGAAATATGTGAAAAACCGTCTTTGTGATGCATGTCAATTTGGTAAACAAACAAAAACGTCTTTTAAGCCTAAACAAATGGTTTCCACCTCTAAACCTCTTGAACTTGTCCATCTTGATCTTTTTGGACCAATGAGGACCACTAGTTTAGGTGGTAAGAGGTATGTATTTGTAATTGTGGATGATTTTTCAAGATTTACTTGGGTACTTTTTTCTTGCACACAAAGATGACACTTTTCATGAGTTTTCAAATCTTTTCAAAAAGGTACAAAATACTCTTGAGCTAAAACTTGTTTCCTTGAGAAGTGATAATGGAGGAGAATTCAACAATAAATTCTTTGAAGAGTTTTGTAATGAATATGGCATTTCTCATAATTTCTCGGCTCCTCAAACGCCTCAACAAAATGGAGTTGTTGAAAGGAAAAAATAGAACTCTACAAGAAATGGCTAGGTCTATGCTTTGTGAAAATTCTTTACCAAAATATTTTTGGGCCGAAGCCGTGAACACCGCTTGTCATATTGTAAATAGAGTTTTTATGAGACCTTTTGTTGGAAAAAACTCCTTTTGAGATTATTTTTGGAAAAATTCCCACAATATCATATTTCAAAGTTTTTGGTTGCAAATGCTTTGTGCTCAACATCAAAGATAGCCTTGGAAAATTTGACAAGAAATCCGATGAAGGAATATTTCTTGGCTATTCATCTAACAAAAAAGGCTTATAGGGTATACAATAAGAGAACCATGTGTATTGAAGAGTCCATGCATGTATCATTTGATGAATCTAACATTTACATATCTACAAAAGATGATGATGATATAGGTATGCCTTTGGAAGGTGTAAATCAAATCCAACAAGCTCCTATGTTTGATGATAATCCTAAGGATAAGGAGGACATTGAAATCACTCAAGATAATCCCTCATATTACTCAAAGCAATGATCCTTCAACAAATGAGCTACCAAAGGATTGGATTTACAAGCAAGATCACCCACAAGAGCAAATCATTGGTGATCCATCCGAAGGTGTCAAAACAAGGCGGTACTTCATTGACAATCTTGCTTTACTTTCATCTATAGAACCTAAGAACATTCATGAAGCATTATGTGATTATTTTTGGATTTTAGCTATGCAAGAGGAACTAAATCAATTTGAAAGAAATCAAGTTTGGACTTTAGTTCCTAGACCTATTGATCACCTTATTATTGGAACCAAGTGGATCTTTCGTAATAAACTTGATGAACTTGGTGAGATCATTAGAAACAAAGCTAGACTTGTTGCCCAAGGATTCAATCAAGAAGAGGGTATTGATTTTGAGGAAACTTTTGCTCCCGTGGCTAGACTTGAATCCATTAGAATGCTTCTTGCTTTTGCATGTTTTAAAGGTATCAAACTTTTTCAAATGGATGTTAAAAGTGCATTTCTAAATGGTTTTATTGAGGAGGAAGTATATGTTGAACAACCTCCCGGGTTCTTGCATGAAAAATTTCCAAACCATGTTTATAAACTTACAAAAGCTATGTATGGTTTAAAACAAGCTCCTCGTGCTTGGTATGAGCGTTTGAGCAAATTTGTCATTTCTATTGGTTTTTCAAGAGGACTTGTAGACACTACACTTTTCATTAAAACAAATGCATCTCATGATATTTTACTTGTGCAAATATATGTAGATGACATTATTTTTGGTTCTACTAATGAAGTGCTTTGTGAAGAATTTTCTAAGCTTATGCAAGATGAATTCGAAATGAGCATGATGGGAGAACTCAATTATTTTCTTGGATTGCAAATCAAGCAAACCGATGAAGGAATTTTCATCAACCAAGCCAAGTACACTAAAGAACTACTCAAAAGGTTTGGTATGGATGGTGCTAAGGAAAGCAACACACCTATGAGTGCTACCATCAAGCTTGACAAGGATGAAAAAGGTAAAACGGTAGATGAAACAAGGTATAGAGGTATGATTGGTTCTCTTCTTTATCTAACCGCTAGTAGGCCGGATATCATGTTTGCCGTATGCTTATGTGCTAGATTTCAAGCTTGTCCTAAAGAATCTCATCTAGTTGCCGTTAAGCGCATATTTAGATATTTTATTGGTTCATATGATTATGGGTTATGGTATCCTAGAAGTGCATCTTTTGATTTGATAGGATATTCGGATGCCGATTATGCGCGATGTCGTATTGAGCGCAAAAGCACTAGTGGGCATTGTCAATTTCTGGTCATGCATTAGTCTCTTGGTATAGCAAGAAACAAGCAAGTGTATCTCTTTCCACCACCAAAGCGGAATATATAGCCGCCGGTAGTTGTTGTGCTCAAATCTTATGGATGATGCATACACTTGTGGACTTTGGGCTTGCATTTCATCATGTCCCTATCTTGTGTGATAATACTAGTGCAATAAATTTGACAAAGAATCCCATTCAGCATTCCCGAACTAAGCATATAGAAATCAAACATCATTTCATTCGTGATCATGTTGTAAAAGGTGATGTTTGCATAAACTTTATTTGCACCGATGAACAACTTGCGGACATATTCACAAAGCCCCTTAGCGTAGAAAGGTTTGAATATTTAAGGCGTTGCCTCGGAATCACAAAATTCCAGGACTGATTTGTGTATTAAGTGTGCAGGAAAATGATGAATATCTCGGACGACCGAGCACAGAGTCGGTCGACCGAATTGTGACCTTGGTCGACCGAATTTAGAGAACCCTCGACCGAAGATGCTACTGGAATCATCTCGGTCGACCGAAGCTAGGAACGGTCGACCGAGTATGTCGGGTCAGGGATATAAACCGAGAATCTCCTTCTTATTTCATTAACCCTTTCATCTTCAACATCAGTTTTCTCTCTAAATCTTTTTCTCTAAAACCTAAATTATCTCTACCCAAGCTAAATTGAACCCTTATATCAACATCCAATCTCTTCTTATTCCTAAAGAGGGTAAATTACCATCGATTTTGCCTCAATTCTTCTTATCTCGGATTACCAAAGTATTCCCACTACAAAATCAAACTAAATTTGAGATGGTACGAACCAAAAACCCTAACAAAGGAGGGAATGATGATGATACTACTCCTCCTCGGAAAAATCCACCAAGAAATCTTCCCAAAAGACCCCTTGAAAAAGGGATTTCACTCAAAGAACCATCTCAAGCTCCATCAAAGAAGAGGGTCAAGCAAATTGCTCACAAAGTTGTTGGAAAAGGGAAGAAGATTCAAGAGAATGATTCTAGTCATTCGGAGGACGATTACTCGTCTTCACCTTCAAGGGTGTCACCTCCTTCAAATTTTGAGGTTGGAGGATCTTCAAACTTCTACACTACAAAGGTAACGAATTCCTTTCACAATGCTTCAGCTAAGAAGTTGTTTGAGTCTCTTAATTCATCAAAAAGAGGTTTTATGACTACCTATATTAGGGATGAAAGCATGTTCTTTCAAGGAAAAGGTTTAGATGTTGTTATGGGTTTGTTCGATGATATGGGTTGGGTCAATCTTTTTGATGTTGATGAACCTATTTACCCCTCCATTGTATATGAATTTGGTGCTAATCTGAGGAGAGAAGTCAGTGACGAGGATGAGGATTTAATTCAATATAGATCTTGTGTTAATAAAATGGAATTTGTTTTCTCGGAGAGGATGTTTTGTGAAGCCATTGGGGTAAAATATGTGGATTATGCTAAGAGGTTTTACAAGAATACCGTTAATTCGGATGATATTGAGCTATTTAACTTAAAGAACTTTAAATCCGAATTTAGTATTCATGGTAGTTTCTCTGATGCTAAGGAAAGGGAGATAGACAAGTTGGATGAGTTTGGTCGGATTTTGCACTTCTTTGTATCCAACCTTGTTACTCCAGTGAAAGGGCACAAGTCTTCAATTACTTTCCCTGCAAATGGTTATAATGCAACATCTTATTGAAAGGAAAGCATTAAATTTTGCTCATCTTGCTCTTCAACATTTCCTCGTCGCAATCAAAAGCTCAAGAAATTTTATTCCCCTATGGAAATGTTCTTAGTAGGCTCTTTCTTAAGTTTGGACTTGATTTACATAATCCTTTGAAGCAAAGGGTTATCAAAATAGATGAAGCTTGTTTTCACCGATTGAAGATGATATATATTGATAATCAATGGAAATTCATTCGGAATACAACCAATGAAGAACTTGGAGCTTCAATCCTTGCAAGAAATGTGTCTCCATATATGCTCAAAACACTTATCAAGATTGAAAAGCAAAGGGCTCTTGAAGGAACTAGGGTTGGAGCATCTTCTCAACCAAGAAATGATGAGCAAGAAGACTTTGAAGCACCCAATCCACTTAGCTCAAGTGAACATTCCTCATCCGAAAAGAGTCAACAAGGTCAATCCCATTCTACATCACAAGGATCATCAAAAGGCACTCCTCCAAAGAAGTCTAAAATCAAACAGATATTTGCCTTCATGAAGAATATGGCAAAACAAATGGAGAACATGACAAAGGAGATAGGGTGCATAAAAGACGATGTTCGAAAAGTGTCCTCCAAAGTGGACAAAATGGCTAAGGCTCTTAACATCTCAAGTGAAGAAGATCAAGATAAAAATTGAGTTGTCACTCGATATTGCACTTGTTTATGTTTATGTTGACATTTTGAACTGTTTTTGCATGACTTATTGTGGTACTGAATATTGTTTATGTTTTGGCTAATCACTTCTTTAATTGGTTATTTATGGCTTTTTGATTATGCCAAAGGGGGAGAAAACTTTATGGATTATGGTTTTTATAATTGGAATACTCGATCTGTCTTGGTGTGTATGTAGTAATCGATATAAATTCTCGGGAGACAGCTCGAATGCAGCAAAATGTCTGCAGAATTTTCTCCTACTTCGGTCGACCGAGTTGAGGTACCGAAGCTTTCGGTCGACCGAGATCCATGCAGCTTTCAAAATTCAATGTTGATTTTTTTCTCGCTATCAACTCACTGGAGCCTAAGGAAGTTTTCTTTATATATTCTTCTTTGTTTTTATCTTTAATATGGCATGTTTTGAGGGGGAGCATTTAAATGTCTTAATATAGTAATTTTCTCAAAACTGTCTTGTTGTGGTTGGATGGAAGGAGGACAAGAGGATGGTAGGTATTTAGGGCTCTTCTAAGAGTCCCTAATGAGTTGGCAAAAGAAGTTAAAGCACTAGTGTTTGGGTTTCTCACTGTTTATCTTCTAAAACACTAGTTGTCACTCTTAATTGTTTTTTAAATCTTTTTTGCCATGCTTCCTTGTTCTTATTATTGCTCATAATCTATCTATTTATATCAAAGTTTGTCATAATCAAAAAGGGGGAGATTGTAAGCCCTAAGGGCGAACAAACTCGATTTTTGATAATAGACAAACATTTGATGTTATGTTTAATGTCTTACATCTTTGTGATAGAATAATGAAACTCATTGTGGAAGCACTAAGTACTTCAATCAAGCTACAATCAAGATCTTCAAGGCACATATCAACAAGATTGAAGATTGAAGATTGAAGACTTAGGTTTGGTTAGGAAAGCTTCTAGTTTTATTTGTCGTTATCTTACAAGCTCTAACCAAAATGCTCTTATGAACTTAAGCATACAACACTAAAGTCTTGCACGTTTTATAAACTCGTTTTCAAAGGATAAAGTTTCAAAATTGATCTTATATTCAAAAAGTCCTTGATTTCAAAGTTAAGTCCTTTAGAAAAGTTTTCCAAGTATTCTTATTTATTACAATTTGGGAAAACCTTTTAGACTTCAAGAGATTTCAAAACAAAGGTCAAAACATCATCTCTCATACTCTGAAAAGTCGGTCAACCGAGATTTTCTCGGATCAACCGAAGAATTTACTGAGAGTTGTTCTGTCAAAGTTCGGTCGACCTAAGTTTGGGTCGGTCGACCGAGATGATGGTTCGGTCGACCGAGTTTTTGGTCGGTCAACCGAGTTGCTTCAGTTCGGTCATCCGAGACTTGTTTCGGTCATCCGAGCTCTGCAAAAACTAGCCGTTATCCGACCGCTTTTAAAGTCGCTTTTTTGGACGTTTTTGAAATCTATAAAGGCCCTAAAGTCTGAATATTCTTCTAACAAGAACCTTGACAAATCTACATTGAATATTCTTAAAAGCTCTTTCTATCAAAAAGCATTTACTCTTATTTGATGATTTGAAAAGTCCAAAATCAATCTTTATACAAGCAAGACAAAAAGTGTTGAATACAAAAGTTCAAGAGCATTAAAGTAAAGATCTTCAAAGGTATACTTACTCCACTTTTGAGTGAAGAACTTGTATCATTATATCTTCATCCTTCCCTTTCTTAGTGATAGGGTATTCTTGTGTCTAAACCTACTTAGTGTGGGAAAGTACTCTTTGTGAGTGAGTAAATTGTGGTTGTGTGTAAAACTCTTAGTGAGTTAGCCACAAGTGTAACAAGCCATTTTCTTAGTGAAATTGTTGGAAATCCTTGGGAGATACTCAAGGTAGTGGACGTAGATTCTTTGTGAATCGAACCACTCTAAATCACTTGTCTTGCTCTCATTGCTTCATTTCTACAAAGCTTCATATATTAGTTCCTTATTTCCTTATCTCAAGAAAAAGAAGCAAATTTGTATAAAAACCCAATTCACCCCCCCTCTTGTGTTTTTTAGGTAGGGACCAAAGTTCACAGATATGAAATATGGTAGTAAAAGGACGGTCGGGATGATTTGAAATTCCTCGGAATACTGAAGGGCCATGGATTCGAAGAAGAAGTTTGTGAAATAATTTGTAGTTTAGAGTGCTTCTAAATAAAAGTGTGGCGCTATTCAACAACCTCAGGGGGAAGACAAGACGTGTCATGTGTAGCAATGGATGGAATTATCGTAGACAATGGTTCCGGAGGTCTTGCCTTTGGAGGTCGACTGAGAAAATCTGCAAGCACATTTGACTTTCCAGAGATATGCTTAACATCAAATGTATACTGAGAGAACCATTGTTGCTATCTCAATAACTGTGTATCATGAATAATTTTCTTCTTGAAGTGCAGCATTCGGGGAAAAGCGGGCATATCCATTTCGATAACAAAATTGGAGATGACCAAGAAGAATTCAAAAATTTCAATACCACGTTTCACCGCCAAGATTTCTTTGAAAGTAGAATGATAATGTCTCTCGAATTCTTTGAACTGGCCTCTTTGGTAAGCACATTGATGCGGGACCATCCACGTATATCAAACACTATTTATCCAACATACAAGGTCCAATGACTAGAGCAAGATCTAGGAAAGTAGAACAAGACATCTCTGCATACCACGTTTCACCGCCAAGATTTCTTTGAAAGTAGAATGATAATGTCTCTCGAATTCTTTGAACTGGCCTCTTTGGTAAGCACATTGATACGGGACCATCCACGTATATCAAACACTATTTATCCAACATACAAGGTCCAATGACTGGAGCAAGAGCTAGGAAA
Source organism: Vinca minor (assembly GCA_026122235.1). Taxonomy (NCBI): domain Eukaryota; kingdom Viridiplantae; phylum Streptophyta; class Magnoliopsida; order Gentianales; family Apocynaceae; genus Vinca; species Vinca minor. The sequence continues at coordinate 146,202 of JAOCZM010000077.1, read as the reverse complement.
GTAGAACAAGACATCTCTGCATTGATCTGAGAGTGGAAGACTAAAGGGGAAGCTAATCTACAGCTAGAAGATGATATTCAAGTTCAACTCTTAAGTCTACAAGATATACAATTAGGCCCAAACAAGCATAAAGGCTAAACAGGGGTATTTTAGTCATTTGTACATTAAAGTCTATTTTAGACTTTAATATATTTCGGCTAAGTTTATTATGTTATTTATTATTTTAGGCGCATATAGCAAGTGTTTCTATAATAAAGGACATGTTGTCCATGTGTTAGTTAGTTGGATATTGAGAGTCCTAATTCTTCAAGGACTCTTCATATGTTTGTTAGTTTTATCTAGAGTAGCCGCATAGAATATTGTTTACAAGATAATAGGACATGTTGTCCATTATCTTAAGCTAGTGTTATACTTGATAGCAAGTTTGTTATTAATTCTTGCTTGGAACCGAAATTCATCTCTATTTAAGGGAGGTTTCGGCCAACATATTATTTACGTTGGATATATTGATATTTTGGTTAAGGTTATTCCTTATATACTTGTTTATGAATTTCCGTTAGAACTGCATATTCTTTGAGTTAGTGTATCAACTAGATAGTTTCTCTAGTTGTGGTGTTTCAGCCTTCATTGTTACTTAGCCTTCTTTAGAGTTGCGTTGAGTAAATTCCCTTGGAACTATTCGAGATAGAGAAAGATCTGCTAAAAATCCGAACCAATATATAAAACATCTTGGTTATACGTCAAGTGGTATCAGAGCAAAAGGTTGATCTCTATCTTGGTGTACCCTTACGCTTTTCATTAAAAAAAATTCTTGTTTGCTTGGATTAGACCAAGAAAGATTACAAAAAAAATTATTACTACTACCCAACCCTAAAGCCACCCGAAATTAAAGAAATTGGCAGTCGGGTTATCATATATAAACAAGGATCAAACCAAAAGCAAACTTCCTTGTCCTTGAGACACAAAGGAATTGGCTCTTGATCCCCCTTGTTCTTGAAAAGCCGCCAACAAATTCATCAAATCGAGGTAAAATCTTCCTAATCCTGAGTTCTTGATTGTGTGGCCAAGAAAAGGGTAAGTCTTTGGTAAAAATGTAAGAAAAGAAATCAAGAAACAATTTTTCAAGAAATTTTTCTTCCTCGGTACTATTCATGATACTCTTCATCCAAGAATTAAAATTCATTTTTCAGGAAAATCAAGAAGCGTAAAGATCACATCTTTTTAACGATTATTCTTATATTTCTTTCTTAACTTTTTGTTTAGGTCAAGATAGGAATTCTTTCCCATATTTTTCAGCTTTTTATCAACGCAACAAGTTAGGAACCCTTAATTCATCTAGAGTTGAAGTTCTTGACAAGTATTGTTGGAATAAAGAGAGAATTTTTTTCTATCTAATGGTTTGAGTGATTTTTCTTTGTAAAGATAATGTCTTCTATTAAAGGTACTTCGGCTCAAGGTGCCAATGGAGGTGACAAATTATTCCAAGAATCAATACAACAAACCATGAAGAAGATAATGCAAACAATGAATGACATCCAAGAACGGTTGGTGAATCTTGAAATCAAGAACAAAGCGGACAAAGGGAAAGCTGCAACTAATCATGTTCAAGGTGATTCTGAGTCTCAAGAATCCAATGAACAATCCTTAAGAGACAACTTGCGACACCGATTGGATTTAAATCCACAATTGCCGAGACCACAATCGAGATAAATCCTGGATGATAATTTGGTTTTTGAGCCGAGAATTGGAAATCAAAGGTATGATAATAATCTTGGTACAATCAAGACAAAGATTCCATCTTTCCAAGGTACGAATGATTCTGAATTATTTTTAGATTGGATTCGTAAAGTTAACCATGTTTTTGCCGTTCACAATTATTCGGAAGAGATAAATGTTATACTGACAGCCATGGAGTTTGTAGAGTATGCATCAATTTGGTGGGATAAAGAGACTCAAGAAAGGAGAAGGACGGGAGAACCAACAATTGAAACATGGAATATGATGAAAGCGGTCATGACTCGGAGATTTGTTCCTCACAGTTACACTCATGATCTATATAATAGATTACAAAGATTAAAACAAGGGACAAAGACCGTTGATTAATATTACAAAGAGATGGAGATGGTGATATTTGGGAAGATGATGAGGCTACTTTAGCGCGGTTCTTGTCTGGTATAAATGACAAAATTAGACCCAAGGTAGAATGTGCTAACCTTCATAATCTTATTGATATGGTTTATTATGATGAACAGATTGAGAGGCAACAAAAAGAGAAAACTTCAAGGACTTATTCCTCAAATTTCCAATCTTGGAAACGGCCAAATCAGTCCCTAAATAATTCTAGTATTTTGCCGAGCCAAAATCAAGCAAATGGCAATTTGGGAAAGGTCAAAACAGCCACGGATACAATTGGGGCAGCCAAGACATCTTATATATCAAATTCAACCGATTTGAGGTCTAGTGCATCTACAAACCTTCCCGGGAATGTTTTAAGTGCAGAGGTAAGGGTCACTTTGCTCGGGATTGTCCAAATAAGAGCATAATGATCATGATGGATGACGGAACGTGGGTTAGTGATGAGGAAACCGAGGAGCCACTTTTGGAAGTTGAAGCTGAGGGCAATGGTGAGTTTCCGGATGATGATGGTACTCTTCTTTTGGTAAATATGAAACTTCTACATTCTCACCCTTTAGAGGATTTGCATCAACAAAGAAGTAATCTTTTTCAAACAAAGTGCACTATTAAAGATAAGACTTGTTTAGTTATTATTGATAATGGTAGTTGCACTAATGTTTGTTCTTTTGAGATGGTAACCGCTTTAGATTTACCTTTGAAAGCACATCCAATGCCATATAAGCTTTCTTGGTTAAATAATAGTGGGGAGATTAAAGTGGATAAACAAGTGGAGATAGATTTCAGCATTGGGAAGTTTAAGGATACGGTTTTATGTGATGTGGTACCTATGACCGCAAGTCACATTATTTTGGGAAGACCTTGGCAATATGATAGGTGTGCGGATCATATTGGTCGAAGGAATGTTTACATGGCTTCTATAGAGAATATTCGGTATACTTTACATCCTATGTCGCCAAGTCAAGTTTGTGAGGTTCAAAAGAAACTAGCCGAGGGTAGAGAGAAAAGAATGAAAGAGCGTGAGTTGAAAAAAATGAGTGAACCTACCCCAGAGGTAAAAACCAAGGTAAAAATGATGAAAAAGCCGTGAGCATTGTGAGAAAAAAGGCATGCTCACAAAAAGAGAGGAAAGAGTGTATTTATCAATTCAGGAAAGGTATATAGGGCTTTAAGAGTAAACAAACATATTGTTTTGCTTATTTTCAGAGAAACTGAAAGGTTTGCTCCTTCTAACAACTTTTCCTTTGATCTTATAACTTCTTCTCTACCTAGTCTATGTGTTGATGTTTTGCAGGAATTCAAGGATATTTTTCCTAAGGAGTTGCGGAAAGGTTTACCTCCAATCCGAGGCACAGAACATCAAATCGAGATATTAATAAGATCACTATTAAATATAGACATCCTATTCCTCGCTTAGATGATATGCTAGATGAGTTAAGTGGAGCTTTATATTTTTCTAAAATTGATTTAAATCAAGGCTATCACCAAATTAGAATGAAAGAGGGTGGGGATGAATGGAAAACCGCTTTTAAGACTAAATATGGTTTATATGAATGGATTGTTATGCCTTTTGGTCTAAGTAATGCACCTAGTACTTTCATGAGATTAATGAACTACATATTTCGGCATTGTTTTGGGAAATTTATTGTAGTTTATTTTGATGATATTCTTGTTTATAGTAAAACCTTAGAAGAGCATGTTGAACATCTTAAGGCAGTTTTTAATATATTAAGTGAGAAAACATTGTATGCCAAGCTTGAAAAATGCATTTTTTGCACTAATTCTATTAACTTTCTTGGATACATAGTTAGTTCAAGTGGAATTCGGGTTGATCCTGCTAAAATAGAGTCAATAGTGACCTGGTCGAGGCCAACAAATGCGACGCAAGTCCGTTCATTCTATGGTTTTGCAAGCTTTTATAGGCGATTTGTTAGTGATTTTAGCACAAAAGCCGCGCCATTGAATGAAGTTGTGAAGAAAGATATCTCATTTTTTTGGGATAAGCCGCAAGAAGATAGCTTTACAAAGCTTAAGCAATTACTAACTTCTTCCCCTGTTTTATCTTTACCTAAATTTGATATAACTTTTGAAGTTGAATGTTATGCTTCAGGTATAGGTATTGGGGCTGTTTTGCAACAACAAGGTAAACCTTTAGCATATTTTAATGAGAAATTAAGTGGCGCTACGCTTAATTATCCTACATATGACAAAGAGTTATACAATATTGTTAGAGCAATGGAAACATGGCAGCATTACTTGATTGCAAGAGAGTTTGTTATCCACACAGATCATGAATCAATCAAGTATCTTAAAGGGAAAAGTAAATTAAGCAAGAGACATGCAAAGTGGGTTTCCTTTATTGATAGCTTTCCTTATGTGATAAAATACAAGAAAGGTAAGGAAAACATTGTTGCGGATGCTTTATCTAGAAGATGTACTTTACTTTCCGTTATGCATGCTAAATTCCTTGGTTTTGAACATCTTAAAGCATTGTATAAGGAAGATAATGATTTTTCAGATTTGTATTTAGCTTGTGATGTTTCGGCTCAAAAAGATTTTTACAAATTTGAAGGTTTCTTGTTTAAAGGTAATAAGTTATGTGTCCCTCTTGTTCTATTAGAGATTTAATTGTTAGAGAAGCACATAGTGGAGGATTAATGGGGCATTTTGGTGTTTTTAAAACTTTAGATATTTTACAAGAACACTTTTATTGGCCTAAGATGAAAAGAGATGTGAGGAAATTTTGTGAACTTTGTTTTAAGTGCAAACAGGCAAAAAGTACATCAAAAGCTCACGGATTGCTCATGCCTTTACCAATACCCTCTTCACCTTGGATTGATCTTTCAATGGATTTTATTCTTGGATTGCCGACATCCAAAAGAGGTAATGATAGTAGAATGGTTGTTGTTGATAGATTTTCTAAGATGGCTCACTTTATTTCTTGTAGGAAAACTAATGATGCTAGCCATGTTGCGGATCTATTCTTCAAAGAAGTCATTCGGTTGCATGGTGTTCCAAAAACAATCGTAAGTGATAGGGATGTTAAGTTCCCAAGTTATTTTTGGAAGACCTTATGGAGTAAATTGGGGACTAAGTTACTGTTTTCTACTTCAAGTCATCCCCTAACCGATGGCCTAACAGAGGTAACCAATAGAACTTTAGGGGTTCTACTTAGAGCACTCATTCAAAAGAATTTAAAAAGGTTGGAAGAATGTTTACCTATTGCTTAATTTTCATATAACCGTACGTTACATTCAACTACTAATAATTCACCTTTTGAAGGTGTTTACGGTTTTAACCCCATAACCCCTTTAGATCTAATCCCTCTTCCTATTGATTAGTACTATATTATAGAAGGTGATTCAAGGGATGATTTTGTTCAAAGAATTCATTATGAAGTTGCCGCCAACATCAAGAAGAAGAATGATCGAGTTGCACTCAAAACCAACAAAGGCCGAAAGAAAGTTACTTTTGAAGTTGGTGTTTCAGTTTGGTTACACTTTAGGAAAGACATATTTCCTAAATAAATGAAGACGAAGTTACACCCTCGTGGAGATGGACCTTTTCAAGTAGTTGCAAGAATTAATGATAATGCATATAAACTCAACTTGGTTGGAAAGTATGGCGTACACTCTACTTTTAATGTTGTTGATTTATCTCATTTTGATCGTGATTCAGATTATGTTGATAATGATGATTATTCGAGGTCGAATCCTTTTCTAGAGGGAGGGGATGATGCGGGACCATCCACGTATATCAAACACCATTTGTCCAACATACAAGGTCCAATGACTAGAGCAAGAGCTAGGAAAGTAGAACAAGACATCTCTGTATTGATCCGAGAGTGGAAGACTAAAGAGGAAGCTAATCTACATCTAGAAGATGATAATCAAGTTCAACTCTTAAGTCTACAAGATATACAATTCGGCCCAAACAAGCATAAAGGCTAAACAGTGGTATTTTAGTCATTTGTACATTAAAGTCTATTTTAGACTTTATATTTCGGCTAAGTTTATTATGTTATTTATTATTTTAGGCGCATATAGCAAGTGTTGCTATAATAAAGGACATGTTGTCTATGTGTTAGTTAGTTGGATATTAAAGTCCTAATTCTTCAAGTACTCTTCATATGTTTGTTAGTTTTATCTAGAGTAGCCGCCTAGAATATTGTTTACAAGATAATAGGACATGTTGTCCATTATCTTAGGCTAGTGTTATACTTGATAGCAAATTTGTTATTAAAAAGTCCTACTTCTTCAAGAACTCTTCCTTTTATTCTAGGTGTTCTCTGAAATCTATCTCTATCTAGGTGTTCTCTTTTGAATTCTGGGAGTGGCAATATTGAAAGAGTACCATCCTAAAATTTCCTCTATTGGGAAGTGGTTAAGTCTAGGCTGGGAATTTGGTATACGAAGATTCATTATTGACCTGTGTAAACAGAGAACCACATAATTCCCAACCTACCACTGAGGAAACGAAACCATCCAACTATAGGGAGGAACCAATTTAGAATTTTAAACAGGATAAGCTTTTCTGGAGGAAGATTTTTGGCTCAGTCACAACACCAGAGATAAGAATATAGCTTTGTAGTGTTAAATACAAAAGCTATTTTGTGTGCCTCAAGAAGATACCAAAAGTAACATAGTGCCAATTTTGGTAGGGACCAAAGTTCACAGATATGAAATATGATAGTAAAAGGACGGTCTGGATGATTTGAAATTCCTCGGAATACTGAAGGCCATGGATTCGAAGAAGAAGTATGTGAATTAATTTGTAGTTGAGAGTGCTTCTGAGAGGGAGAATGAGATCCAAGATTAACCATACTAAATAAAAGTGCGGCGCTATTCAACAACCTCAGGGGGAATACAATGAAGGGATTCATGGGCAGAAACCTGTTCTAAACACCCATGAGTCCTCCACCAAAGGATCCGCTCATACCATAGGAATCGAAGAAAAAAATCTAGACAGAAACTTACTTTTGGGGTTCAAGAATCTGATTCTTGAATGAAAGATGCTGTTTCTCGGATACGTTGCTGCCACCAATGGATTTCCCTTTGCGGAATGTCTCTCTACTAGTATCCACGCGACGAAACGAACAGTGATTGCTAGCTCTTCATTTTTCTGAGTTTCGGGGATTAGTGAGAAAAGGGAGAGGCAGAATAGAAAATCTGATTTTCTAGGTCTTTAGGTATTTCTGCTGAAAAAAATTAGTAACTAGGGTTTTGGCCAAGAGAAGTTTATATAGGGAGTAAGAGGTTGTTACAAGCACAACTCTCACGTCCTATCCACCTCTTTTGGCAGTGGGAGTCTGTAACTCCCACGTCCTCTAGACTTCTGCTGGTAGTGGGATTCTTTATCGGATAATAACTCCCGCGTAACCCCAGCTATACCAAAAATACCCCTTATCTCTAATTCGAATAATAACGCTTTATTATTCTCAAAAAAAATGAATGTCAGATACAATGAACCTAGACACATTCTAGATTCATTGAATCTAGACATGAAGCTCGTTAGCTCGTCTATGCGTGTGACCCTGTAGGTTCATATCACAATGGCAATGAAAACATACTTAGTAGTAGTATGTGTTCATAAATCACAAGTGGTCCCTAGCAGGACATTGTGACTACCCAAAGTGAATGAATTTACGGTGGAACCTAATATCAATCCACTATTTAATCCCTTTGTCTCGCAATATCCTAATTAAGCATAAGGCATGGTAGTCGTCACCCTTATTAAGCTTAATTGTATTTATGCTCGATCTCCGAGTAAATTGTTCCAACAAATAGTATTTGATAACCATTTTATCAAATACATTTGAGCACGGCCATGCATTTAAACAGTTTTTCCCTATCGAAGGGCCCATGGATATCTCTATCTAATAATAGAAAGGGACAAATTCCTTACAATGCCTCTCACATTCAAGCCATGATAGAATGCTACATCCGATTATCAGTCGTATTGATTACTCGATTAAAAGTAACGTCCGACTGAGTCAAAACGTGGCTCCAATCATGCTAGAATCAATGGAGACATAAGGTCTAAGGATTTTAAAATAGTATTGAGGAAGTACTACTTATGACTAAGGACCATGAAGTATTACTTCTCTAACGGATCACGTCCGATACAATATATCCCAATATATTGCATCTATGATATGATTTGTATTCATTACACATGATTAGTAAAACATAATCATCAATCAAACATCATACTAGTTTTATTTCATTGTAAAGAACATTACATGAAATTAGGGACAACTAGAATAGTATTAATTACATAAGCTAATGAGTTTTACTATCAAATCACGCATTTGATGTTCATAAGCAAAATTAGCTATTCAATTACATGCTCAAAATATATAAAACGTACAACATATGCTAATGGTCCTAGGACACTACTAACAGACAAGACGTGTCAGGTGTAGCAATAGATGGAATTATCGTAGACAATGGTTCCGGAGAGCTTGCCTTTGGAGGTCTACTGAGAAAATCTGCAAGCACATTTGACTTTCCAGAGATACGCTTAACATCAAATGTATACTGAGAGAACCATTGTTGCCATCCCAATAACTGTGTATCAGGAATCATTTTATGTTTGAAGTGTAGCATTCTGGGAAAAGCAGACATATCCATTTCAATAACAAATCTGTGGCTTACCAAGAAGAATTCAAATTTTTCAATACCACGTTTCACCGCCAAGATTTCTTTGAAAGTAGAATGATAATGTCTCTTGGATTCTTTGAACCGGCCGCTTTGGTAAGCACATTGATGCAGGACCATCCACGTATATCAAACACCATTTATCCAACATACAAGGTCCAATGACTAGAGCAAGAGCTATGAAAGTAGAACAAGACATCTATGTATTGATCCGAGAGTGGAAGACTAAAGAGGAAGCTATCTACATCTAGAAGATGATATTCAAGTTCAACTCTTAAGTCTACAAGATATACAATTAGACCCAAACAAGCATAAAGGCTAAACATGGGTATTTTAGTTATTTGTACATTAAAGTCTATTTTAAACTTTAATATATTTCGGCTAAGTTTATTTTGTTATTTATTATTTTAGGTGCATATAGCAAGTGTTGCTATAATAAAGGACATGATGTCCATGTGTTAGTTAGTTAGATATTAAGAGTCCTAATTCTTCAAAGACTCTTCATATGTTTGTTATTTTTATCTAGAGTAGCCACCAAGAATATTATTTACAAGATAATAGGACATGTTGTCCATTATACTAGGCTAGTGTTATACTTGATATCAAGTTTATTATTGAAAAGTCCTACTTCTTCAAGAACTCTTCCTTTAATCCTTGCTTGGAACCGAAATCCATCTCTATTTAAGAGAGGTTTTGGCCAACATGTTATTTACGTTGGATATATTGATATTTTGGTTAAGGTTATTCCTTAGATACTTGTTCATGAATTTCTGTTAGAACTTCATATTCTTCGAGTTACTGTATCAACTAGATAGTTTCTCTAGTTGTGGTGTTTCAGCCTTCATTGTTACTTAGCCTTCTTCAGAGTTGCGTTGAGTAAATTCCCTTGGAACTATTCGAGATAGAGAAATATCTGCTAACAATCTGAACCTAGATATAAAACATTTTGGTTCCGCATCACACATATTCTTCTTTTTCCATCTAGATCTTCTAATAGGACTGCTCCCCTAAAGCCATCAGAAGCATTTGTCTGAAGTATTCGGACACCAGATGATGGAATTTGTAATGGGGGGAACTTTACCAACAAGAGCTTTGAGCTTCCTAACTGCCTCAGTGTGTTTGGATGTCCAAGGAGGAGGATTCTTCTTTAGTCTGGAAGTAAGAACTGGTCTGTATTTGGAAATCTGGAGAATGAAATTGCTGATATAATTAACAAAACCAAGGAATTGTTGTATTTGTTGCGTTGAAAGGACCACATCCGGAAAGTCCTGCAATTTTCAACAATGTTAGGTTGGGGAGTGTAACTGCCATTATGAAGTTTCATACCTAAGAAGTCAACATCGGGAGTACCCAAAATCATTTTCTTTTCTGAAAGCATTATACCATTTTTTTTAACAACTGATGAAATTGATTCAGTAAAGCAAGATGAGATTCAAAATCTTTTGAAAATAAAAAAATATCATTTATATAAATCAAAGCATTTGGAATCAGTGGTTGGAAATTTTTTGTCATAGCCTTTTGAAAATAAGAGGGAGCAACTTTTAAACCAAAAGGCATAACTGTCCATTGGTAATGGTGATTTGGGATGCAAAAAGTTGTTTTGTATCTATCTTCAGGGGAAATTCCAAGTTGCCGAAATCCTACTTTAAGATCAAATTTGGAAAATATTTTTGCCTCTGATAGATACTGAAAAAGGGAATTTTTTCTGGGGAGGGGAAACCTGTCATCTTTTAAAAACTTGTTCAAAGATTGGTAATTAATGACAAGTCTCATTTTTCCAGAACTTGTTCAAATCTCTTGTTTACATAAAAAGCCTCTGAAGCCCATGAGGAAGAAGTGGGTTCAATAAACTTTTCAACCAGAAGTTGTTGCAGCTCTCTTATAGCTAGTTCATAGTGTTCTAGAGACATTCCACTATGACTTTCTTTTTTGGGTGTCACCTGTATGGATTGATCAAATGGAAGTGTTATGTAAAACTCAGAATTTGTCCACAATGGTTTTGAACATTTAGTTAGAAATTCTGAATGAGACTGTGCACATGACTAAGTGATAATATACGTTTGGACTGACTTGAGAAGACTGGAGTCATAAGACTCGGAAAATTGGAAGAGATTGGAATATTTGGTCCAAGGAAGAATTTGGCCTCTGTAAACAATTCCATTTATAGTGAATTAGAGATGGGGAACTTGACTTAGGAGGTCAAATCCTATAACAAGATCTTTTTGTAGGAGCTTTGAACCTAGTTCTTGATGAGTGATTGTTAGATTTGGGAAGAGGTGGATATTTATGGGTTTGCTGATCTTATCAATAACAAAGTGATTGCCATTAGGTGCTGTGAAGATTTTGAAATATGGATTCCCAAAAACGTCTTGGAGGATATCAGGCTTCATGACCGTAGCAGCTGCACCAGTATCTAACAAAGCTATCACAGGAGTGGATAAAGACTAGTGATGAGAGATGATCTGTATACAGACGAGAGAGTATGGATCTTTTATGGACATGATGGAAGTATTGGGGAAAGTTTCTGAGAGAGCAAAGAAAGGTTCAGAAGAAGGGTTGTGGTCTTCATCTGTATAAGCAATAGCCATCAAAAAACCTGGTGATAGATCGTCAGTAAGCTCGAATAAAGATTCAACATCAGAATATTCTTCTCTTTCTAGATGGGGGCGATCTGGGCCATGAATTGTTTCTTCTTTGATTTTTTGGGACAGTTTTTGGCGAAGTGGCCCCTTTTGCTTGCACAAGAAACATCCATCAGCTTTCTGCTTCCACTGTTTGATCTTCTCTTCAGAAATCTCCAATTTTTCTTGAATCCTCGAAACTTTCTTTTGCCATTGGAAAATTCTGCTGATTGTTTGAATTTGTGTGATTTATTTTTGCTGGTGCAATCACAGTTCTTTTGATCCTTGCATTTAATATACAAATGTTTATCTGAACAAACTGGACCAAGGACTTTGGCATGAGATTGGTATTTCTTCCAGAATCTTGTTTGCACGCATAGTTTTTCTAGTGCCTATTGCATCATTTGCCAAAGTTGACCTATTGTAATGGTCTGCTAATCAATGCATGAGGTGCGGACTTGCCTCATTGTTTCATCTGTCAATTCTTCAGGAACATAGTTTACAAAAGCTTGTTTTAGGCTAATATCATCAATTTAGTAAATGATATAAAACCTTTTGCACATTCAATCAAATTGTTTTTCCAAGTCTTTCAGTTTGATGGAGCAACACTTCATTTTTAGGAATTCTGTTCTGGAAATGGTGATGTCATGGTCTGCTTCACCCAGAAAGTGTCTTCTGAGGACTGTGATTAATTCTTCAAGAGAATTGAGTTGAAGAAACTGAAGTTGTCTGTATTCTCCTAAGGAGTTCCAAAAATCTCTAAGGCTACCTTCTAATCTAGCAACAAATCTTCTGAGGAAATCTTTGAGGGGATATTTTTGCGTATCAGTAGTAAGAAAAGCTTCTAGAGATTGGAATCTTTCACGCCATTTGGATGGCGGGACATCATCGATGGTGAATTTATAGTAGTAATCACGTCTGACAACTGTGTTGATGAACTGTGGAGAGGTATCATCTTCCATAGGAGTGTCAACAGGTTCAACAACTAGTTCTGTACCAATTTGTTTGAAAGATCACAGGAAATGGGTTATCTAGTGGTGAATTTTGGGAGAGTTTTTTCAGGAAAGAAGCAATGGGGTTTGGTTCTTCAAAGTTGAGCATTTATGCTTGCCAATTGAGGGCTGCTTCTGCAACATAAACTGTCTTTAGGTGCCCCTTTTCATCTACTGTTGTGGGATTTGTGATTTTTCAGACAAGTTTATTCTTCTCCTTTTCAAAAGTTCCTAAAGGAGGAAACAGAGTATTATAGGAGCTGGAAGTTTGATCCATCATTTGGAAAGGGAGTGGTGGAGATGAAGATAGAGGAGGAGGGTGAGATTTGAATGGTGGGTTATCTGAGGAAGAAACCTCTGGATATGGTTGAGATGGGGGTTGATACTGAACATAGTAATCAAAAAAATTTCATTGGGTTCTCCTAAAAGACCAACTCAAGAGTCACCTGCTTCATATCTTGCGCGAAGACGTTGTTGAGTGCCTTTAGATTTCTTTGATTTTTTAAGCAAATTGTCATCATCAGAGAAATAATCTAAACAATGTTGGCACGAACTAACATCATACCAAATGTGACCTTTTTCATCCTTTCCTTGGAGAACAGATTTGCCATCAGCACCAAACTTTACCACTGGGATATTGAGAGATGGCCAGGAGTCACAAACCATCACTGAGAATTCTGTAGGGAAAACAGTGGAAACTTCATTCATTTTTGGGAATTTGATTCCAACTGTGCCCTCCTTTTTTGTAGTGAAAGTGGGTTCTGTTATCTGGATTGGTTTAACTGTTTCAGATCTGTGTCTCTCATAACTTGTGATCCAAGAGGTGGAGAGAAGGACTTGGAGTTCCTCTCGTGAGATTTTCTAATTCTCGTATTTCTAATGTTTATGAGTTAGATTATGTGTCAGAAGATAGTTATCCTTTGTCTTCTTATCCAGTAGTTAATCCTTATAGTATTTATCAAAAATCCAAAAATAGTGTCGTTGTCTGTTTGAAATAAGTTTTAGAGAAAAACCCAATTTCAACTTCTGCAAAAGACTTTTGTCAAGCATCCCATTTCTCTACCCACAAATTGTCCTCCACCAAAGAAGAACAGTATGTCACACTGCAACTCCCTGAACAGTACCCAAAAAATTGGCTTAACCAAGGATACACTCATATCCACTTCGAAGCGATCCGAATAGCTCTTACCCTTCATGCCAAAAAAGGTCTTCCAATGGTTTCCCGCATTGCACTACTTGATTTTAGGTTCCGAAAATATGAACATGTTGTTATCGGAATAGTACAAATCACACTCAATGCCGGAACAATTTTCGTGACCCTGTTCCCAAATTTCACCATGCTTTTAGATGATCCAGCTCTTTCCACTGTTTTTCGTGTCCAGATCCAAATCACTGGTCCAGAATTGGAGAATACTTATATGGCAACCCTTCATCATCAGATGGCATATCGCATCCAAAATCATGTTTTCGATCTACCCCTGCCACCTCAGTTACAAAATCGGTAAAGCCATATTTCTTTCAGTTGACTCTCCTCAGACCCTACACTGCACCTTTGTCCCCAGACAAATCTCACGAGATAAACTCTAAGCCCTTCTCCCCACCTCTTGGATCATTAGTTATGTGAGACACATATCTGAAACAGTTAAACCAATCCAGATAACATAACCCACTTTCACCACAAAAAATGATGGCACAGTTGAAATCAAATTCCCATAAAGGAATGAAGTTTCCACTGTTTTCCCTACATAATTCTCACTGATGGATGGTGGCTCCTGGTCACTCTCAATATCCCGGTGGTAAAGTTTGGTGGGGATGGCAAACCTGTTCTCCAAGAAAATGATGAAAAATGTCACATTTGATATGATGTTTGTTCGTGCCAGATTGCTTAGATTACTTCTCTGATTATGATAATTTGCCTAAAAAATCGAAGAAATCTAAAGGCATTCAACAATGTCTACGCACAAGATATGAAGCAGGTGACCCTTCAGTTGGTCTTTTAGGAGAACCCAGTGGCAAAATTTTTTGATTACTATGTTCAGTATCAATGACCATCTCATCCGTATCCAAAATTTTCTTCCTCAGATAACCCATCATTCAAATCTCATCCTCCTCCTCCATCTTCATCTCCACCACTCCATTTCCAAATGATGGATCAAACTTCAAGCTCTTATAATACTCAGTTTCCTTCTTTAGGAACTTTTGAAAAGGAGAAGAGTAAACATGTCTGGAAAATCACAAATCCCACAGCAGTAGATGAAAAGGGGCACCTAAAGACAGTTTATGTTGCAGAAGCAGCCCTTAATTAGCAAGCAGAAAATGCAGTTGCACAAAACCTAGGTCTTCAAAGAATCATTTGTAACCAAGAAAATCTCACAGTACAAGTGTCCAAACAAAATTCATAACTTTCTTTCTTGGTTCAAAACATTTATAATATTCGCAACAGAGTCGAAGCTTTGCATAAACAGTTGTCTTACTTGGTCCAATACACTACAAAGTGGTCACCACAAATGTCTAAATTGTTATCTGAAAAGGAGTTTTTATAGCATTAACTCAAATCCCTTAAATGCCAGTTAGATTAGTCCCAACCCAGCTTGTTCTATCCTCCCTCTTATTTCACCAAATCATCTTCGATACCAACTCCCTTGGCAACCCAATACCAACCTTTGAGCCCAGCCTCCGTAACAACTTATTCTCCAGCTTTAAAATTATGGAAAGATTTACCACACCACAAAAAGAGACCTGCTCCACCACAATCACCCATGCCAACCCCTACACAAGTTACCCCATAGCTAACAGAAAATCCAGATACCTCAACATCGGACCCCACTGTTGGAGCTTCCTCCATGGCAGAAATGCTCAACTTTGAAGAACCAAAGCCCATTGCTTTTTTCCTGAAAAAACTATCCCAAAATTCACCACAGATAACCCATTTCCTGTGATCTCTTAAACATTTTCGTCCGACCTCGATTATTTTGAGGCATTTGACAATCTTTTCATGATGGGTACAGAACCATTTGTTGAACCTGTTGACACTCCTATGGAAGATGATACCCTTCCACAGTTCACCAACACAGTTGTCAAAGGTGATTACTACTATAAGTTCACCATCGATGATGTCCCGCCATCCAAATGGCGTGAAAGATTCCAATCTCTATACGCTTGGCTCACTACTGATATGCAACAACATCCACTTCAAAGATGTCCTCAGAATATTTGTTGCTAGATTAGAAGGTAGCTTTAGAGATTTTTGGAACTCCTTAAGAGAATACAGAAAACTTCAGTTTCTTCAAGTCAATTCTCCTGAAGAAGTAATCACAGTCCTCAGAAGACACTTTATGGGTAAAGCAGATCATGACATCACCATTGCCATAACAGAATTCCTAAAAATGAAGTGTTGCTCTATCAAATTGAAAGACTTGGCAAAACAAATTTGATCGAATGTGTAAAAGGTTTTTATAGCATTAACCAAATTGATGATATTAGCCTAAAACAAGCTTTTGTAAACTGTGTTCCTGAAGAATTGGCAGTGAAACAATGAGGCAAGTTCGCACCTCAGGCATTGATTGACATACCATTACAATAGGTCAACTTTGGCTAATGATGCAACAGGCACTTGAAAACTGTGTATGCAAACAAGATTCTGGCAGAAATACCAATCTCATGCCAAAGCCCTTGGTCCAGTTTGTTCAGATAAACATTTGTATATTAAATGCAAGGATCAAAAGAACTGCGATTTCTCAAGCAAAAAGAAATCACACAAATACAAACAATCAGCAGAATTTTCCAATGTCAAAAGAAAGTTTCGAGGATTCAAGAAAAAATGGAGATTTCTGAAGAGAAGATCAAACAGAGGAAAGCATAAATCTGATGGATGTTTCTTGTGCAAACAAAAGGACCACTTCGCCAAAAACTGTCCCAAAAAATCAAAGAAGAAACAATTCATGGCCCATATCGCTCCCCCCCTCCAACTTGAAGGAGAAGAATATTATGATGTTGAATCTTTATTCAAGCTTACTGACGATCCATCAGCAAGTTTTTTTATGCCTATTGCTTATACAGATGAAGACCACAGCCCTTCTGATGAGGATTCCGATTCAGACTCTTCTGAACCTTTCTTTGCTCTCTCGGAAACTTTCCCCAATACTTTAATCATGTCCATAACAGATCCATACCCTCTCGTTTGTATACAAATCATCTCTCATCACAAGTCTTTAGCCACTCCTGTGATAGCTTTGTTAGATACTGGTGCAGCTGCTACGGTTATGAACCTTGATATCCTCCAAAACGTTTTTTGGAATCCATATTTCAAAATCTTCACAGCAGCTAATGGCAATCACTTTGTCATTGATAAGATCAGCAAACCCATAAATATCCAACTCTTCCCAAATCTAACAATCACTCATCATACTTAGCAAAAACAATCACTCATCAAGTCCTAGGTTCAAAGCTCCCACAAAAAATCTTGTTATAGGATTTGACCTCCTAAGTCAGGTTCCCCATCTCTCCTACACTCCAAAAGGAATTGTTTACAGTGGCCAACTTCTTCCTTGGACCAAATATTCCAATCTCTTCTAGTTTCCCTAGTCTTGTGAGTCCAGTCTTCTCAAGTCAGTCCAAACGGATATTATCACTCAGTAATGTGCACAGTCTCATTCAGAATTTCTAACTAAATGTTCAAAACCATTGTGGACAAATTCTGAGTTTTACATAACACTTCCATTTGATCAATCCATACAAGTGACACCAAAAAAAGAAAGTCATAGTGGAATGTCTCCAAAACACTATGAACTAGCTATAAGAGAGCAACTTCTGGTTGAAAATTTTATTGAACCCATTTCTTTCTCATGGGCTTCAGAGGCTTTTTATTTAAACAAGAGATCTGAACTAGTTCGTGAAAAAATGAGACTTGTCATTAATTACCAATCTTTGAACAAGTTTTTAAAAGATGACAGGTTTCCTCTCCCCAGAAAAAAATTCCCTTTTTCAGTATCTATCAGAGGCAAAAATATTTTATTAGCGCAACAATTACAACAATTCATTGGTGTTGTTAATTATATCAGCAATTTCATTCACCAGATTGCCAAAGACAGATCAGTTCTTACTCCCAAACTAAAGAAGAATCCTCCTCCATAGACATCCAAACACACTGAGGTAGTCAGGAAGCTCAAAGCTCTTGCCGGTAAAGTTCCCCCATTACAAATTCCTTCCTCTGGTGTCTGAATACTTCAGACGGATGCTTCAGATGACTTTTGGGGAGCAGTCCTCTTAGAAGATCTAGATGGCAAAAGAAGAATATGTGCTTACCAAAGCGGCCAGTTCAAAGAATCCGAGAGACATTATCATTCTACTTTCAAAGAAATCTTGGCGGTGAAACATGGTATTGAAAAATTTGAATTCTTCTTTGTCAGCCACATATTTGTTATTGAAATGGATATGTCCGCTTTTCCCAGAATGCTACACTTCAAACAGAAAATGATTCCTGATGCACAGTTATTGAGATGGTAACAATGGTTCTCTCAGTATACATTTGATGTTAAGCATATCTCTGGAAGTTCAAATGTGCTTACAGATTTTCTCAGTCGACCTCCAAAGGCAAGTCAAATGTACATTTGATGTTAAGCATATCTCTGGAAAACCATTGTCTAAGATAATTTCATGCATTGCTACACTTGACACGTATTGTCTTCCCCCTGGGGTTGTTGAATTAATCTTGGATCTCACTCTCCCTCTCAGAAGCACTCTCAACTACAAATTATTTCACAAACTTCTTCTTCGAAACCATGGCCCTTCAGTATTCCGAGGAATTTCAAATCGTCCAGACCGTCCTTTTACAACCATATTTCAGTACTATGTTACTTTTGGTATCTTTTTTAGGCACACAAAATAGCTTTTGTATTCAACACTACAAATCTATATTCTTATCTCTGGTGTTGTGACCGAGCCAATGATCTTCCTCTAGAAAAACTTGTCCTGTTTAAAATTCTAAATTGGTTCCTCCCTACAGCCGGATGGTTTCGTTTCCTCAGTGGTAGTATGGGAATTATGTGGTTCTCTGTTTACACAGGTCAATAATGAATCTTCATATACTAAATTCCGCACCTAGACTTTATCACTTCCCATTAGAGGAAATTTTAGGATGATACTCTTTCAATATTGCCTCTCCCAGAATTCAAAGAGAACACCCAAATGATCGTATGAATATTCTCCTACAGATGGCAATTAAAAATGGAACACAATTTAATAATTCAGAGTACATCCCTTGTATGAGACAACATAGACTTCTAAATATCTCGCTCACACCAGTTTGGTCATCTCACCCATATTTTGCTGAAATATTGATACATGCCAATGAACAGACTTCCTCCAAAAGAATTCAATTTTCAGCAGAAACTTCAGCTTCAGCACAGGTTCCAGACGAACTGCCCAGTTTAAATGATGAACATTTCAATGAACCATGGATGCCTCATAACAATTCTGATTATGATTCTGAAACAGAAGATCATACAAGTCCTTAAAATATTAATTAAGTCCTTAAAATATTAAGTAATGTCTTAAAATTTCGTTTTGTATGATGTTAAATAAAAAAAATTGAAAAAGCCAAAAAAACCAAAAACATGGGCAAACTTCAAATTTTCAGATTTTCTCATTTTCAAAGGCCTATATACTTACTCTTCCCACATACAGTAGCTCTACTATTTCTAGGTTGACTAAAGCATTCCAATTATTTATGCCTTATCTAGTTTTACGTGTTTTCAAGTTCGGATTTCAAATTCGTCGTGTAATATTTCAATTATTTGTTTTTACTGTACTTAGTTTGTTTTCGAGTTCGGATTTGAAATCCGCGTTGTAGTATGTCAATTTTTTTTTTTTACTGTACTTAGGTTGTTTTTTAGTCCGGATTTCAAATCCGACACGTAATTATTTGTTTTACTGTTATTAGTTTGTTTTAGCGTTCGAATTTCAAATCCGCCTTATAATATTTTGCTTATAAAAGGCAGTGTAATCTCTTCTCATTCCTCAGAAGTTGATGAGCGGAGAAAGTATGAGAAATAAAAAGAATTTATTCCACAAAATTCTTGTTTTCTTTCCTTTTATCAACATTTACACATGTTCATCTTTTTCAATTTCTAACTTTCTTCCCGTAGTATTTTCAAAGCTTTCAATCATCTTATTTCAAGTAGTATGTTGTATTAATTATATATACTACATTCGAATGAATGATGGCAGCTTTAACCGGCTCCCCAAACCACCTCCCAAGAGAATTTGGTGACGGTAATGAGCACCTAATAAAAAAGGCAAAGTAACTATTCAAATATTTGTGGACTGAAGAAACACATTAACCAATTAAAATGTCATAGATACTAACAAAACAAGTGCAATTGACAACTGGCTGTGGTGTTCACACAGATGGCGAAAAGAATTCCACGATTCCCAAGAGTCGGTCTGTAATTCACCCTCTCAGGTAATGCCATTGCTAGTACGATTCGAACACCATACATTTACACAAACTTCTTAGAGAATTTGCACACGAATCCAACAAATAAATTCCCTCATTAGGAATAATAATCAAAGCAAAAAAAGTGAAAAAAAAAAAAGTATAGGAAATAAATAAATAAACATATAAATCACTGTGTATATGTATCTCTCTATACACCCCCCCCAACACACACATATTTATACATACAGATATAAATCACTGTGCAACAGTATGAGCCAACCATGACAATCTTTCTTTTTTTTTTTTACCAAAATTTTTTACGAGAACGGATTTGCCAAATCCGTTATCATACTAACCCTATTGCTTTTCTGAAACCCTAAAAAAAGGTATAAACCCTAGACTCCCGTGACATGAGGAAAATCCGTTCTCAAATTGTAACACTTTTGCAGTGTCTAGTATTTTCTCAACACACCTTTTAAATAATTGAAGATTGAAATGAGAACATATTTGGCATATCCGTTCTCATTTCTAACCAATTTTCAGAGACTTGTCAATTCCCTAATAATTTAAAAAAAAATCAAATTTTGAATATTTTTACATACCATTTATATCTATAAATAACCTCACCACACTACAAAATTTAAAATTTTCAATTTTATTCTCCTATTTGAAGGCATTCAAAACTCTCAAGCAAATAATTTTCCTTAACCTCTCCAAAATTCTACATAAATTGCAAAGTTTCCGAATTTTATTAAAAAATAAATGGTTAACAAATTTAGGGTTGTTGATTTTACTAAAGAATGGCCTTTAGAATACGAAGAGGCGTTATTAAAAATTTGTTTTGAATTTAATTTAGAGGGTAAAAATGATGAAAAAAATGGTCCGATTTGTACAAAGAAATTGTAGACGCCTTGAACTACGTCACCTACGGCTATTTCACAACGGAAATGATCGATGCATACTTAGCAAAACTTCACAGGAGGTTTTTGGATTTTGAGGCTCTTTCGCACCAACCATGGTTCAAATACGACAGCAGGACAAACACGATATATTTTAATGGTGTTGAAGCCAAGTGGGTGGAATATGTGAAGGTAACTTACATGTAATTATGTCAAATTATTATAATATCAATTTTTTTAACTTACATTTATGGTTATTTTATCTCTGCATTAGGCTAATCCAAGAGCTATGTGGTACACCCTGAAAGGTGTACCCAGAGGGTCAAGGGGTTAAAACCATAAACAACTTCGAAAGGAGAGTTATTTGGAGTAGAATGCAAAGTCATATTGTAAGAAAATTCAGCAATAGGTAAACAATCTTCCCACCTTTTTTAAGTTCTTTTGAATTAAAGCTCTAAGAAGAATCCCTAAAGTTCTATTTGTTACCTCAGTTTGGCTATCTGTTTGTGGGTGACTTGATGTACAAAATAGCAATTTAGTCCCCAACTTACTCCATAATGTTTTCCAAAAGTAACTTAAGAAATTAACATCTTTATCACTCATAATTGTTTTCGGAATCCCATGGAGCCGAATCACTTCTTTAAAAAATAAATCTACAACATGGCTTCCATCATTTGTTTTCCTACAAGGAATAAATGAGCCATTTTAGAAAATCGATCTACAACAACCATTATACTATCCATACCTCTTTGAGATCTCGGCAATCCAAGAATAAAGTCCATGGATAAGTCAATCCAAGGCGAAGATGGAATAGGTAAAGGGTGTATAATCCATGAGCTTGGCTTGTACTTTTAGCCTGTTTACACTTAAAGCAAAGTTCACATATTTTTCTAACATCTCTTTTCATCTTAAGCCAATAAAAGTGTTCTTGTAAAATATCAAAAAAAATAACAACACCAAAATGACCCATTAAACCGCCACAATGTGCTTCTCTAACAATTAAATCTCTAATAGAACATGATGGAATGCACAATCTATTACCTTTAAACAAGAAATCTTCAAATCTACAAAAATCTTTTTTGAGCCGAGAGCTCACATGATTTATACAAATCTGAAAATTCTTGATTTTCCTTATACAATGCTTTGAGATGTTCAAATCCAAGTAATTTAGCATGCATAATGGAAAGTAAAGTATACCTTTGAGAGAGAGCATTGGCTATGATGTTTTCCTTACCTTTCTTGTACTTGATAATGTATGGAAAAGTATCAATAAAGGAAACCCACCTAGCATGTCTCTTGTTTAACTTACTTTGCCTCTTTAGATACTTGATGGACTCATGGTCTGTATGAATCACAAATTCCCTTGTGATCAAGTACTGCTGCCATGTTTCCAAAGCTCTAACGATGGCGTATAACTCTTTATCATATGTATGATAATTAAGCGAAGCGCCACTTAATTTCTCACTAAAATATGCTAAAGATTTGCCTTCTTGTTGCAAAACAGCTCCTATCCCTGATGCATCACATTCAACTTCTAAAGTTAAAACAAAGTTAGGTAAAGATAAAACGGGAGAACAAGTAAATAATTGCTTAAGCTTCTCGAAGCATTCTTCTTGCGGCTTGTTCCAAAAGAATGGAACATCTTTGTTTACTACTTCATTTAATGGGGCAGCAATCGAGCTAAAATCATGAATAAAACACCTATAAATGCTTGCCAGCCCATAGAATGAACGAACTTGCATCGCACTTGTTGGTCTCGACCAATCAACAATAGCTTGAATTTTTGTCGGATCAACACTTATACCTTGAGAACTAACAATGTATCCAAGAAAGTTAATATAGTTAATGCAAAAAACACACTTTTCGAGTTTGGCATACAAAGTTTGTTCCTTTAATATAGTAAAAATAGCCCTAAGATGTTAAATATGTTCTTCTAGGGTTTTACTATAAACATGTTTATCATTGAAAAAAACTACTACAAATTTTCCAAAACAATGTCTAAATATGTAGTTCATTAATCTCATGAAAGTCCTAGGAGCGTTAGTAAGACCAAAAGGCATAACAATCCATTCATATAATCCATATTCAGTCTTAAAAGTAGTTTTCCATTCGTCACCTTCTTTCATTCTTATTTGGTGATATCCTTGAGTTAAATCGATTTTAGAAAAGATTAAAGTGCAACTTAACTCATCTAGCATATCATCTAAGCGAGGAATAGGATGCCTATATTTAATAGTTATTTTATTAATATCGCGACAATACGTGCATAATCTAAAAGTCCCTTCTTTCTTAGGTACTAAAATAACCGGACTTAAAGATTCTCTTACCTGCTCCTTCTCCAAAAGTAAATCGACTTGCCTTTGAATTTCCCGGGTTTCATCCGGATTTGCTCGATAAGCCGCACGGTTTGGAAGACTTGCTCCCGGAATGAAGTCGATTTGATGCTCGATTCCCATAATTGGAGGCAACCCTCTCGGCAACACTTTGGGAAATACGTCCTTGAATTCCTGTAAAAGATCAATAGCAATACTAGGTAGAGAAGAAGACGTTATATCAAAAGAAAAAGTGTTAGTAGTAAGAGACCTTTCGATTTCTCTATAAACTAACAAAACAATTACCTGTTTTACTCGTATTGCCCTATCTACCTTTCCCGGGGTGTTAAATAAACACTCTTTTCTCTCTTTTTGTGAGCTTGCCTTTTGTCTCACTAAGCTCACGGATTTTTTATCCTTTTTTCCCTCGGATTTAGCTCATGGGTAGGATCACTCTTTTTTTTTTTTTCAACTCGCTCTCTTTTTTCTCTCTTCTCTCTATTTATGGCCATTTGTTTATGTACCTCACAAGCTTTACTAAGAGACAAAGGAAGTAAAGTATATCGTATTTTATCATTTGTAACTTCATATACATTCTTTTTCCCCATATGATCGGCACTTCTATCGTATTGCCTTGGCCTTCCCAAGATTATGTGACTTGCGGTCATCGGCACCACATCACACAAAACTTTATCCTTGAACCTCCTGATTCCAAACTCTATTTTCACTTGTTTATCCATCTTAATTTCACCATTATTATTCAACCAAGACAGCTTATAAGGCATAGGATGTGCCTTACATAGTAAATCAAGCGCGGAAACCATATCAAAAGAACAAACGTTAGTACAACTTCCATTATCAATAATTAATAAACAAAGCTTGCCTTTAACGTTGTACTTAGTTTGGAATAAGTTGCTTCTTTGTTGATGAAGAATCTAAAGGTTGTGAATGAAGTAGCTTCATCGTAACCAAAAGTTGATTCCCATCTTTCGAAGATTCTTCCACCCTCTCGGTTTCTTCCTCCAAATCAGCCTCTTCTGCTTCGTCATCACTTACCCACGTTCCATCATCCAATATGATCATTGTACTCTTGTTAGGGCAGTCCCTAACAAAATTTCCTTTTGCCCCTACATTTAAAACATTCTTGAACAAGATTTGGAGTATAATTTACCCTCGTATTGGACGAACCGGTTGTGCTTGATGACTTGGCTGCCCCAAACTGACCCTGGCTATTTTTGCACCAATTTGTACCTCTTTACCCTTGCTTTGGCTAGACAAAACACTGGAAAAATTCTGGGACAGATTCGGCTTCTTCCAACCTTGGAAAGTTGCCGTTTTGGTACTTGAACTCTTTTCTTTTTGCTGCCTTTCGATTTTCTCTGCATCGTACAACATAGATGTAATATTATCAAGGTTAGCACTTTCTACCTTTGACCGAATTTTATCATTTAGGCCAGCCAAGAATCGCGCCATTGTTGCCTCATCTCTTTCTTGAATATCGACTCTAATCATCGTAATTTACATAGCCTTGTAATATTCATCAACCGAACTCTCTCCTTGCTTTAATCTTTGCAAGCGGTTGTAATGTTCCCTTAAGTAATTTTGAGGAACAAAACGTCGCTTCATCACCGCTTTCATCTCATCCCATGTATCAACTTCTCGTTGCCCAACTTTAACCTTTGTTTCGGCTTCTTTATACCACCAAATAGAAGCATATCCGAAAAATTTCATGGCTGCCAATTTCACTTTCTTTTTCTCGGAAAAATTGTGCATGGAAAAAAAATGGTTAACTTTACGAATCCAATCTATAAAGAAGTTCAATTCACAAGTAACTAAAGAATAACCGGGCTCTCTATTCTGGCGATTTTTTTCTCCTAAATTGTAGGAGCTGATATCTTCACCCGTCTTCTTCTTTTCTTGCGGCGGCCGGTCCGCCTCCGTGCCTACACCATGGAAGGAAAAAAGTTTTGCGGAATTATTGTCTGGCCCTTAGGCTGTTCCGATTAATCTCCCAATTACTAATTTGGAAGTTTTCAAAGGGGAACCACATCTGATCATCCCGGCGGATGAAATTGTTATGTTGATCCGCCCATGGCGGTTTGCTTTGGCGGGTAAGTTCCACAAACGAACCCCAACTCTTGATTCTTTAAGGAAATCATTTCATAAAATTGGATTTAAGGGGAACTTTTGGATTGGAATGATGGATGCACGCCATGTTTTGATTCGTTATGACCATGAAGAAGATTATTGCCGCCTATGACTTTGGATTGGAATGATGGATGCAGGGTTTATGGACTTTTTTTGGAATTACAATGCGAGTTTTTAAGTGGACATATGACTTTAACGTCAATGAGGAACCATCCATTGTCCCCCATTTGGATTGGTTTCGAAGGTTTACCGGTTCACTTGTACAACAAAGCCAAGATTTTCTCCCTTGCAAGGGCGGTGGGGCAACCACTTGCTTTAGACGCCCCTACCGCTGCCGCCTCATGCCCGGGAATTGCCAAGGTATGTGTGGAGGTAGATTTATTGTCGACTTTACCAAAGAGGATTATGATTACACATGCTCATACCGGTAAGAGTTTTTGGCAATCGATTGTATATGATGATTTTCCAGAATATTGTTTGGGGTGTAAAAGAATTGGACATCATATTCAGCAATGTAGAAAGGTTACACAGCCGGCAATCATTAAACCCGCTCCGGTGGTCAAACTACATGGGAATCCGGCTGCAAAGGTGGCGCCTTTGAACTAAGGTAAACAAAAACAGATTGTCAATCCCCATCCACCCCTTAAAGCTTTAAAATCGGGAATTATTGTTACAACTCATTCAAGTAATCAGTGGATTCCGGTGGTACCGCGGCTTTGCCAATGGAGATTCGTGGCATGATTAATCTTGATAATCTGACCACCCCTTACTTACGGGTTCGGATGAAGTAGTTTGGGGTGCATCTGAACCACCTTACTTATGAATTCGGATGAAGTAGTTTAGGGTGCATTTTGTAAACAGTTTGCTTGCTATGTTTGCATTATTTCTATTATATTTTGCATTTCTTTTACAGGTTATATGTATCACCTATCTCATATTATAAATGGGATAGTTGCATCATTTCAATTATTGTATGTAGTGGATTTGTTTCCACCTTTAATATTCTGGAGGTTTTGGTATTAAGCCCCCCTCTTTCTATAACTTTTGCCTATTTTGGCTGGATTAATAAATGGGGGTCCGCCCTACCACGCTGGTGGTTTTTTTTCTAAAAATCAATATATATCAAAACAAAACTAAAGAATAACCTTACCAAAATATCAATATTTCTAACGTAATTACAATGGTGGCCGAAATCCCTCTTAAATAGAGTAGGATTTCGGCTATCTAGCCCTAAAAGGAAGAGTCCTTGAAGAATTAGGACTCTTGAACAACAAACTTGCTATCAACTAAAACACTATCTAAGATAATGGACAACATGTCCAATGATCTAGGACACACTAAGAACATGCGGCCAACATGGCTGAAAATAGTAAACACGTGAAGAGTCCTTGAAGAATTAGGACTCTACAACTACTAACCACTTAACCATTATCTAAACGCATGGACAACATGTCCTTTATTATAGAAACACTTGCTATACACACCTAAAATAGTAAATAACAAACCTGAAAATAATTAAAGTCTAGGATAGGTTTTAATTGTACATAAAGACTAAAATGCCCTTCTTAGCCACCTTGCTTGTTTTGGCCAAATTGAATGTCTTGTAAAGTTAAGAGGTTAAATTTTTCATCATCTTTTAAGTGAAGTTTAGCTTCCTCTTTAGCTTTGAAGTCTTGGACGAATCTTGAAATTAATTGATTCACCATCTTGGTCCTTTGTCTAGTCATTGGTCATCTTAGCTTGAATAAGGGATCTCTTGAGTAGGGCAGCCCCTTAGATGGTCCCTCATCACCTTATATTTTCTTCTAGGCGTTTTTTTTTTGGGTCAAAATGAGTTAGAGATCCCCGGTGCGGGCTAGCAAGGTACGCTGCTGAAAGAGAGGCTGGAAGTTCGGTGGACGAAGTCGGTGAGTGTCAAAAAACACCGGAAGAGATAACTGTTGAGGGTCCCCGATGTCGGAGGGATCGTGCAACAACAATTCTGTGTGGGAATGGATTGCACCTAAATTTCGTAAGAATAAGGGTTTGAAGAAGAAGTAAAATCCATTGCCTGAAGCGTTCGAAGTAGAAGTAAGCTATGGAAATGCTTCTTTTCTTGGAAGGATGCTTTGAATGATTGGTAGTAGTTGTTTTTTTTTCCCCCAATATTTTATTTCTAGCAATTAAATTTAATGAGAGTTTTTTTTTTATTTTGTGGGAAATTCTTACTTTTTTGAACTAAAAAATTACAGAAATGCATAATATTAAAAAACTTGTGAACACACTAGAATGAAAAATGGGGTGAACATCCCCTGAAAAACCTACTAGCATAGGAGAACGGATTTCACAAATTCGTTCTCCATTGATAATGAATTTGTGAAATCCGTTCTCCTATGCCAGTGGTTTTCCAAAGGATGGTACTCTTTACATTGATTTGTCACATCAAAGATCAATTATTTCCAGATTTTTTGTCATAAAAATCTTATCCTTTCACCACCAAAAGGGAAAATGGCCCCAAACATCCCCCAATTATTTCCATTTTCCCTCGTAAATCCCTATATGAAATTTTCAACATTAGGAATCCTCCAACAATTTACGGCCAGCCCATAAAATCCTTTCTGTCTATTTTGGATGAAATCTGTTAATTTTATGGGTAAAACATTCATTAAACCCTAACACTCTTCTTGCTCATCACCCTCACCACTTCCGTTCATCACCCTTGCCGCCTCCGTTCATCACCTCCATGGAGGTCAGAAGGAAAAACCTTACCAACAACGCATTTACCCTTCAATCGGGTCCTTCAATCACTTCCTAACTTCATCTTCACCAACAAATTTCAATCTGGATCACAATTAAAGGACATAATACCCTATTCAAACCATTCCCAAACAATCAACTCCATATCTAGCCCAAAGTAAATCTTTTGGCTCGGGCCTCCAAATCCATGCCCACCTAAACAAAATAGGAATATGTGAAGACATAAAACATCGAAACCATTTGGTTAATTTGTATTCAAAGTGTCGACTTTTCGGGCATGCCCGGAATCTGCTTGATGAAAGTCCTGAACCAGATTGATTTCTTGGTCTTCTTTAATATCCGGGTATGCTCAAAATGGCCTTGGCGAAGAAGTCCTCTTGGCTTTTCGTGAGGTTCATGTTTTGGGTATTAAGTGTAATGAATTTACTTTCCCCAGTGTACTTAAGGCGTGTTCGATGATTAATGCTAATGTACTTGGAAAGCAAGTTCATGGGATTGTGGTTGTTACTTGTTTTGAATCTGTGATACTCATCGCCGGAGATATAATTTTGGCGTATCCAATGGAATCGCCGGCGAGCTCCGAGAGAACTACCTTATAATTCCGCCTTCAGTTTGGATCCATAAATCCATAAAAAAAATTCTATCTCTTTCCTCTAAGTTCCAGTAGAGGCATCTAAGTCATTCAGCCTTCAGTTTGGATCAATAAATCCAGAAAATTGGAGGTGGTGGCCGATGGAGGTGGAGAAAACTCCTCAATCAATTCGAATATTGAGAGAGTTTGAGGTTACAGAGGGTGATTTGGAGGGTGACGGAGGTGGCGCGAGGTGGTGGTCGGTGGGGGTGGCCAGAGATTCTGAGTATGGTGAGAAAGGAAGAGAGAAATTAGATAAAAAAAAATAAAGAAAATAATGTAAATGATTGATTTTCCCTTATTTAATTGAGCATGTGCACCTTGTTAGTAGTGCCCTAGAACCATTAGCACATGTTGTACGTTTTTATATCTTTTTTAGCATGTATTTGAATAGTTAATTTTTCTTTTGATTATCAAATGTGTGATTTGATAGTAAAGCTCATTAGATTATGTAATTACTATTCTAGTTGTCCCTAGTTTTATGTAATGTTATTTACAATGAAATAAAACTAGTATGATGTATGATTGATGATCATGTTTTACTGATCATGTGTAATGAATACAAATCATATCATAGATGCAATATATAGGGATACATTGTATTGGACGTGATCCGTTAGAGAAGTAATACTTCATGGTCTTTAGTCATAAGTATTACTTCCTCAATGCTATTTTGGAATCCTTAGACCTTATGTCCCCATTGATTCTAGCATGAATGGAGCCACGTTTTGACTCAGTCGGACGTTACTTTTAACCAAGTAATCAATACGTCTGATGATCGGATGTAGCGTCCTATCATAGCTTGAATGTGAGAGACATTGTAAGGGATTTGTCCCTCTCTATTATTAGAGAGAGATATCCACGGGCCCCTCTATAGGGAAGACTGTCTAAATGCATGGCCGTGCTCAAATGTATTTGATAAAGTGGTTATTAAATACTATTTGTTGGAACAGTCTACCTGGAGATCGAGCATAAATACAATTAAGCTTAATAAGGGTGACGACCACCATGCCTTATGCTTAATTAGGATATCGCGAGACAAAGGGATTAAATAGTGGATTGATATTAGGTTCCACCGTAAATTCATTCACTTTGGGTAGTATCTAAGGTTCCTTAGCCCAGTGGGGCAAGGGCTTGCCCAAAACCTTGAGGTTGTGGGTTCGATACCCACCTCACAAGGGGAATAATTTAATTGTCATTTCTTTGGGTTCCCTTGTGTGGGTCTTATACTCCCCCTCATGGGGCACCCGCTCAACGGGCTTCTACGACACCCGCTCAACGGGACTTCTACTACTCCCCTCACGGGGCACCCGCTCAACGGGTTTCTACGACACTCGCTCAATGGGACTTCTACTACTCCCCTCACGGGGCTTCTACGACACCCGCTCAATGGGCTTCTACTACTCCCCTCAAGGGGCACCCGCTCAGCCGGGCTTCTACTACTCCTCATCTGGTGAGGTCTAATAAATAATTGTAATAAAAAAAAAATTTAAAAAAAAAATTCACTTTGGGTAGTCACAATGTCCTGCTAGGGACCGCTTGTGACTTATGAACTCACACTACTACTAAGTGTGTTTTCATTGCCATTGTGATATGAACCTACATAGTCACACGCATAGACGAGCCAACGAGCTTCATGTCCAGATTCAATGAATCTAGAATGTGTCTAGGTTCATTGTATCTGACATTTATTTTTCTGAGAATAATAAAACGTTATTATTCGAAATAGAGATAGGGGCAATTTCGGTTTTTAGCTATAGCTGGGATTACGTGGGAGTTATTATCCGATAAAGACTCCCACTACCAGCAGAGGTCTAGGGGAAGTGGGAGTAAAAGACTCCCACTGCCAGAAGAGGTGGAGCGGACGTGGGAGTTGTTCTGGAAACAACCTCTCACTCCCTATATAAACCTCTCTTGGCCGAAACCCTAGTGAGAGAAAAACTTCAGCCGAAATACCAAAACCACCAGAAATCAGATTTCTTGTTCTGCCTCTCCCTTTCTCTCTAATTCACGAATCTCAGAAAAACGAAGAGCTAGCACTCGCTGCCCATTTCGTCGCGTGGATACCAGTAGGGAGTAATTCCGTAGGGGAGGACTCAAGGTGATCATTGCATCCGAGCCTTAAAGACAGAATCTTCCATTCAAGAATCGGATTCTTGAGCCAACAAATGTAAGTCCTTTTCTTTGTAATTTTTAATTCGTTTTGTATGAGCGGATCTTTCAGGGGAGGACTCATGGGTGTTTGGAACGAGTTTCCGCCCATGAATCCCTTCACACCTCACATGTCTAAAATGGATAGTTTCCATCACAATTTGACGGAAAAGACTATTTGGGTCACCCGTAAAAAGTTAAGGGATTCTTAATGCTGAAAATTTCTTATGGGGATTTACAAGGGCAAATGGTAATAGTTGGGGGACGTCTGGGGCCAATTATCCCCACCAAAAAATCTATAAATCTTCTTTCTTTCACTTCATTTTTCCACATCAAAATATTTCAACTCTTTTCTTACAAAAAACATATATTCCCTCATCATTTTTTTTTCTAGAAAAATGGCACTTGAATGTCCGATAAAATTGTACTTACATTTCGATCACAATTTAGTGTACGAAGCCGGTGGTTTTTCGCGTTTTGTTGAGCCCAGTGAAAGAAGTATGGAATTGATAGAAAGAATTTCATTTCGACAACTTTTCCACCGAATATGTCGGCGCAAAGGAGTCGATATTTCTAGTGTTACTGATAATCTAATAATGATTCGACCATTTTTTATGCTGGCCTGCGGCATGGTGGTGTATGATGTTACATCTCAACGACGACGAAGATCTTGACAATTTGTGGGGAATCCAAACGGATTTCAAAACACAAGGGATTCATGTTGGTGCATTGTTAGAACTTGTGCAGAGACAGGTAGATAATTATGCCATGCCGACAACTATTTTTTTCTGAACAATCACAATTTGTTCTGGAAGTTTATTTTCCGGAGTCAAATCTCATACCAAGTATTCCCCCACCGTCCAGTTACGAACCGACTGTACCGACTACTTCACATGTAAGTAATGTTACACAGTTGACATTTTTCGATCCACCTACAATACACAATGATAATTCGGTAATTGATTCCTTAGGTCCAACATAGGACATTGACGGTGTACCTGAAACGAAAGATGATTTGGGAGATGCTAGTGCTGAAGAGCACGAGGATGACGCTGTCCAGGATAATCTAGAGACTGGAGAAGAAAATGTTATCCCTGAAAACCCCCAAGAAAATCCTAAACCATGTAATGACGAGACAGTCCAAGAGCCTGAACCAATACCAACTACCTCCGTTATTCCGAATTGGAATTTGTCATCATATGGTAATTATACTAATTTTTCTTATTGTAATGATATGGGTACTATGCAACCTGTTGTTGACCTGACTTACAGGAAAAAACTCATTCAAAGATGGAACCTTGATTTCCCGGTCCTATGTTTGGGGATGTAGTTTAAGGATAAGTGGGAGGCAATATTAGCAGTTAACATATGGCATGACCAGGTTGCCTTGGGGAAGTGGAAAAGAGATAGGAACAACAAACAATGGTTCAACAGAGTGTGTAGAAATTCTACAGAATCAAGCCCATGCAGTTGGTATATTCGTGTTATCCATAGTAGAGTAGATGGAATGTGGAAGGTTACCAAACTCAAAGATAGCCACTACTGCTTGATGGATCAACACAAAAAACTCAACATGTCATCCAGCTACATTGGGGTAAAAATTCTACACCTTGTTCAGGCTGATCTCGAAATATCTATAAAACTGATTAGGGTTGCATGTGAAGATAAAATGTCTTTGACTTGTACATATCGAAAAGCTTGGTATTCCCGTCGACATGCAATTGAAACACTATTTGGTACTTGGAAATCAACTTTCCAAGTACTACCACAGTATATGCAGGCACTAAGAGATTCTAACTCTAGTGCAGTTGTAAAATTTCTTTACCATCTATAAATCACTGTTGATGGCCCTAAGGTGTTCAAGTCAATGTTTTGGACATTTAAACCGTTAATCGACGATTTCAAGTGGTGTCGGCCTATAATTTCAATGGATGGCACACATCTTAGGGGGAACTATAAAGGGGTACTTATGGTTGCAAGCACTCTAGATGCTAACAATCAAAATTTACCCCTTTCTTTTTCCTTGGTTGAATCTGAGGCAACTTCTACTTGGTCTTGGTTTCTTAGAAACTTAAGGGATCATGTTGTTCAAAACTTACAAGTTTGCCTGATTAGTGATCGTCATCCCAGAATTCATAGTGACGTGGCTAATGTTTCCGGATGGCAACCACCAATGACAGTACATCGATATTGCCTTAGGCATTATAGGTCAAATTTCCCCACTCATGCCAAAAATAAAGAATTGAAAGATCTTGTGTGGCTTGCTTCTACACAAAAGAAGAAAGTTAAGTGTGATCTTTATCTTAACCATATAAAACACAATTATCAAAATGCATTTGACTGATTGATGCATCATCCGAAAGAGTTGTGGACTTTAGCCTAAGATGGGGGAAGAGCTTCGGGTGCATGACGACTAACATGTTTGAAGTGCTTAACAATGTTTTGAAAAAGTCTAGAGCGCTGTCTTTGAAAGATCTGGTGGATATGGTTTTTTGCAAACTTGTTCATTAATTCGACTTCCACAGGGAAGACGCTAATAATTGCAAAACGTCATTCCCTAAAAGAATATGGGATCAGTACTTCACTTATGAACATAAAGGTACAAACTTATCTGTGGAAAGACACCACAAAGACAAATGAATCTATAGGGTCATGTCCCGACATAGAGGACCTGGTGTAACTGAAAAATATACACAGTCAAATTAGTTTAAACCCAGCTATGGTCTTTAAAATAAGTTTAAAAATCTTTCAACAATATTTAGGCATGATTTTGAGAACATTAGAAAGTTGAACAAGCAGAAAAAACACTTTTGGACTGAAGTTCGGTTGACTGGGTCCTAGACCTCGGGCAACCTAATGAAGTCTGGTCGATCGACATGTGTTGTCTAGTCGACCGAAGTTTCTTTTGTACTTTGTCACTTTTGAATGTTCCAAGTCTCACGGCTATAAAAATCTCGGAAGACCTACTTCAGGTCGGTCGACCGACACTTGCCCAGGTCGACTGGACCACTTATCACGGTCTACCGAGATCAAGCTAGAAACCTTTGATCTTAACTTTCTGACTACTTTGGGTGACCGACTGCCTAATCTGGTCGACCGAAGATGTCTTGTCAAGGCAAAACTATAGCCATTGTAACTCGATTTTCTTGCTATTTTTGGACCCTATATAAAGCCTTTAAGGCTGCAATTTGTTCTTTGCTCAAGCAAATGGAGGGGCATTAGTATACAAGTTTTAGACAAGCAAATCAAACACTTTCTTAAGCTAAATTCTTCCAATCATTCATCAAAATATTTCTATTTGAGAAAGAGTTTCATCTACATATTCTTTCATTCTCAAATATGAATTAGAGCTTACATTGTATTATTTAATCCTTAGATGGATTTCTTTTTCTTGAGCTTAAATGTAAACTCTCATGTGTTGAGATTATCCTTCTTTGTAAAGGGTTGAGTAATGAATAACCATGAGGTACTAAGTACCAAAAGGTTCGACAGCTTTGATTGTGCCGGATCTTTCTCTAATTCTCGAACTAGTTTCTAGGGGAATTTAATCAACGCAACACTAAGGAAGACTAATTAACAATGGAGGCTGAAACACCACAACAAGAGAAATTAAATCTTATTGATACAGTAACTCAATAATGAATGAATTGTTAAAAGAAGTTTAGACACGAAAAAATAAGGAATAACCTTACCAAAATATCAATATAGCTAACGTAAGGGGGCCGAAATCACTCTTAAATAGAGGAATTTCGGCTACAACAATAACCAAAGGAAGAGTTCTTGAAGAAGTAGGACTCTTGAAAAACAACTCGCTATCAATTAAAACACTTAAACAAGATAATGGACAACATGTCCTATTATCTAGTATCTAGGCGGCTATTCTAACTAACTATGGCTGGAATTAATTAATTAGGTGAAGAGTCATATTAGATGTGGGACTCTTAACAAGTAGATAACCAACTATTCAACTACTACGCCTAAATACTCTAAATATATTAAATAACAAAGCTGAAAGGAATAGAATTTAATTGTAAAAAGACCAGAATTCCCTTTAAATTCGTCCCTATTCTGGACAGCTTGTTGGATCCTCTTGCACGCCAATTTCGGACACCCAGCTTGCAGAATCTGATCTTGTGATCTACATAAAAGTTGTAGATCTGCCTCTTATCTTAAATATGCAACTAGAATCAGCTCTATTGGATACCTAGATCAAAAGTTATCCTCATTATACCAAACAGTAGCAAAGCTATCCATTCCTTGTACACTTGTGACTTAAGAGGTTGGCTTGTACAACATTCCTACGTGTAACTTAGCATCCTCTTTGTACTTTAATACACGAACTAGTGATGTAGTTATTTGAGTCATATTCCTCCTTTGAGTTTGGCAGCCTCGAGGTTGGTACCGTATCATTGAGTGGTAAGACTTGTTTGTGAGAGTGGATCTTTCTAGTAATCATAGCAACTAGAGTGAATGGTGAACCCGAAATAGAAGTAGGGTTGATGTGTTTGTAAAACTTCCTCACTTAGTAGACTAGATTAGAGAAAGAGTTCCCATGGATGGAAGGTTACATGAGTGTGCAAAAGACCATTAGTTGCTTTGTCCTTCCTTGTAATCTCTCAAGACAAGCATAGTGGAAAGCTACCAAAATCCTTGGGTGTGTCCCAAGGTAGTGGATGTAGATCGTTGTGATCGGAACCACTGTGAAACCCCGTACTAATTTTAGTTAGTAACGATAAAAAAAAAAAAAAAAGGGAATTAAGAATCGGGGTTGATAGGAAATAATTACCTTCTTTAAGGACCTAAGTGCAAATAGGATTTTGTTATGAAACGGGTGTCATTATTTTGGGAATGGGAGAAGTGGAGTATTGAATGTGTGATTATTTTGGGGGATAGGAGAGGTCAAAAGTGGAGTATATAACTCCCTCCTCAATATCGTCAAGAAGAAGAAAAAAAATGAGAATAGAGTGCGTAAAATAAATAAAAAGGGAAGAGTTTGGATTTTGAAGTATAGCTCGGTGTTTTTGCAGAAGCGAGTGAGACAGATATTAGGAAGAGGCTCTAAAATTTCTACCCTTAGGAAGATATCACAATTTTGAGGTAAAATAGCGTACTTCTTCTTGTTTTTAAGTCTACGATATTAACGAAAGTTAAGTTTTGATGGAAAGGATTATGTTGGTGAAAATTATATTTTTCGTATGAAATAAAAAATGGAATCAAGCACATGTAATTATTTGTGAAGTATGATATGAATGTTTAAGAATTTTCTTATGGCTCCGAAATTAATGATAACCGTTAGAAGCGGACTGAAGACGATCAATCGAAATACTAACCCCAATTGAAGGACCTTTTGGTCAAGTCCTATTGGTTGACGCTAATAAGGAGCCAAAGCTAAAAATTATGTGAAGGTCCTGTGACTTTTGTCGCGACGATTATATTGCTACGAAGTTTTCAAAATTAAAGTTAATTTCGCCTGTTATTATATTTGGTACTAGTTGTCTATACTTATTAAAATGGTTGCAAAGTACTATGTTTCTGAAATCCTACAGTTTTGATGAAATATTAGTTGCTTTCATATTTTTTTTTAATGCTGATTTTCAATTGAAGGCACTAGGATGTTTTATTCAAATTGAGTCATACTATTTCATTGGAGAAAAAAAAACAGAATCTTTAATTTAGCATCTCAGTGGAATGGGACAAAAAGCATATATTAATTAGTGCCTTGTAAATCAAATAATAATTATAAATAAATAAAAACAACGGCCCATAGGGATTTATTTTAGAGTGTATATTTATATAATCATATTCATCTAAAATGTCAAAGTCATGCCTCTGGTTGTTTTGCAGTAAGGAATTTTCTATTATATTTTTGGATAAGCATGCTATGGTGGATGTTTTGTGAAAGTTTCAGTACTAAAAATATTATGCTCGGTATTTTTGTAAATCATTCAGCCATGGTCAAATTAAAATACTTGTTTTCTGTTATAAATAAAAATAATATCGAAGTTTCTCGTATGTTAAAATATACTTTCCCCAAGTGCTTGGTTCTGGAAGAAATTCGTCATCTTACTAAGTTGGAAGCTTATTCCTTTCCCTATTTTTTTTCCAGGTAAATTTAACCATGATGAGAATGATTTAGGAGAATGGGAGGAAGTCCCATTTTGGTGAAGAGAGTGATTCATTTATGTTTCAGTTTACTTTTGTTAAGCAATTTATGTTTTGTTTTGTTTCCGCTACGAATGACTTTGATGTAATAATTTATCTTGAGTTATTGTTGAGATATATGAAGTTTTCTTTGAGGTTTGTTTTTGTGGAAGTTTAAGTATTGATGAATAAGAGACTTTGTGTTAATAATATGGGTTATTGACACGGTCTTGTCTCGCCTTTCAGGAACGGGGCGTGACAGAGTGGTATCGGAGCAATAGGTTCGATATATTTTTGGGAAAGGAAATATTATGATTAATCAGAGGATGAATAGAATATAAGATGAATCTATGGAATTTTGTGATAATTGGTGCAATGTGTATTATTTGTGTGTATCATATCTGCTGAATGTTGTGTCGTTGCTAACATTTTATGAAAGTATTGCCTTGTTTTCCCAAACTCCACTTGGACTCGTTTTGTCGTTTATAAAATTGTGTAGATCATTCTCTCTGTCTTCAATGGTTTTCTTGTTTAAAAGAAAGAAAAATACATATATGTCCCTTAGGATAAGGAAACCCAATGCTATTCTCTTAAGTCTTTTCATATAATCTCTTTAATCAAATCTTGATCAACTGCAATTTCCTTACCTTTTGGTATGATAACGGTCTACTAGCTTAACCTATTTTAATATTAAATGAATTTATATTAACAGTTTTTAAATCTTGAATTACAGAAAGAAAAGCTTTTGTTTCTCATTTTTTTTAAAAGTATAAAAGTTTTGATTGCTAGAACGGTCATAACTTGAAACCGATATAGGGGTAAAAAGATTTTGTTTCGCTTGCTTATATTTAAATTTTACCTGTATAGATGGCACCGACAACTAGGAGACCACTCAGAGGAACTTCTCAAGGAAGGAAGACTTACAAGAAGAAAACATTACATTGGCAGACATTGCGGCACAAATGGGAGCAAGATCAACAATGGAAGCCCCATCAACAGTCCCTACATGACTTCCGCCAACAATTCCAATAGAAGTTTCCCCGACGGTCCTCCCCTCCCCCCCCCCTCAACTTTGCCACAACCGATAAATGACGGAGGTGCCCTTGGTGGAGTGCCCCACTCAGGCAAGAAGAACTCGTTCAACGAATTACCAACGCTCTTCTGATGATGGCACAAGTACTGCAAGGTCAACAAACAATGTTTCAGGAACAATTGAGGATGCAAGTTGAAAGGCATCATGGCACGGGACCTGACACACATTTTGAGAGGCTGAAGAAAACCAATTTGCTAACTTTTGATGGAAGCTTAGATCCTGAGAAGGCAGAAAAATGGGTAAACGAAATGGAAGGCAACTTTGAAGTGTTGGAAACCCCCAAGGACGTGAAGGTATTAGTGGCGAAGCCTTTCTTGGTCGGTGAGGCTGGGAAGTGGTGGAAGTGTATAGCTCCAGCACTTGTAGCAAATGGACAGGTGGTGACTTGGAATGACTTCAAGAAGGCGTTCTTGGATAACTACTTCCCACAATCTCTACGCACAAAACGCCAGAAGCGGTTCTTTATGTTGAAGCAGGCTGAAGGAATGTCGGTTGTAGAGTATAATAGTAAGTTCAACATATTAGGACAATATGTGCCTTCGATCATGCAAGATGACTACCTGAAGATGATAAGATTCGAGGAGGGGCTGCAACCTGAGATACGTAAGTTAATGTCATCAATGGAGTCGAGAAATTATCACGAAGCCTATAGAAGGGGCATTAGTATTGAAGCGAAAATGTTAAAAATAGTGAAGGGCCTCAAGCGAAAAAGCAGAAGAAATTTGAGACAAAGAGTAACTGGAACTCAACCTCAGCGACATTCAATGCAAGAGAAGGAAACTAGACGAACATGAGGCGTGAAGTTCAAGAGACTCAAACTCCGAGGAATACCTTCGCAAGAAAGTGTCAACAATGTGGAAACTATCACTCCGGAGAATGTAAGAAAGTTCTTGGAACATGTTTTCAGTGCGGACAACACGGTCATAAGATAAGAGATTTCCCCCATTTTCCAGCAAACAAAGCGAAGGCTCCCGAGCAACCGTCAAAACCAAATTCGAGGGTCTTTTCCTTGGCAGATATCAGAAAAGGTAAGAACGCTATCTAATAATATTTTATTATTTTCTAATTCGTATTCCTTATGCTGATGATTTAAGTTTCGAGGCCGAAACGTTTGTAAGGAAGGAAGAATGTGAAACCCCGTACTAATTTTAGTTAGTAAGGATAAAAAAAGGTATTAAGAAACGGGGTTGATATGAAATAATTACCTTCTTTAGGGATCTAAGTGCAAATAGGATTTTGTTATGAAATGGGTGTCATTATTTTGGGAATGGGAGAAGTGGAGTATTGAATGTGTGATTATTTTGGGGGATGGGAGAGGTCAAAAGTGGAGTATATAACTCCCTCCTCAATATCGTCAAGAAGAATAAAAAACATAATAATAGAGTGCGTAAAATAAATAAAAAGGGAGGAGCTTGGATTTTGAAGTATATCTCGGTGTTTTTGCAGAAGCGAGTGAGACAGATATTAGAAAGCGGCTCTAAAATTTCTACACTTAGGAAGATATCACAATTTTGTGGTAAGTTATCGTACTTTTTGTTTTTAAGTCTACGATATTAACGAAAGTTAAGTTTTGATGGAAAGGATTATGTTGGTGTCGGAAAATTACATTTTTCGTATGAAATAAAAAAGGGAATCAAGCACCTGTAATTATTTGTGAAGTATGATATGAATGTTTAAGAATTTTCTTATGGCTCCGAAATTAATGATAACCATTAGAAGCCGACTGTAGACAATCGATCGAAGTACTAACCCCAGTTGAAAGACCTTTTGGTCAAGTCCTAATGGTTGACGCTAATAAGAAGCCAAAGTTAAAAATTATGTGAAGGTCCTACGACTTTTGTCGTGATGATTATATTGCTACGAAGTTTTCGAAATTATAGTTAATTTCGCCTGTTATTATATATGGTACCAGTTGTCTATACTTATTAAAATGGTTGCAAAGTACTATGTTTCTGAAATCCTACAGTTTTGATGAAATATTAGTTGCTTTCATATTTTTTTTAATGCTGATTTTCAATTGAAGGTACTGGGATGTTTTATTCAAATTGAGTCATACTATTTCATTGGGTGGAAAAACAGAATCTTTAATTTAGCATCTCAGTGGAATGGGACAAAAAGCATATATTAATTAGTGCCTTGTAAATAAAATAATAATTATAAATAAATAAAAACATCGGCCCATAGGGATTTATTTTAGAGTGTATATTTATCTAATCCTATTCATCTAAAATGTCAAAGTCATGCCTCTGGTTGTTTTGCAGTAAGGAATTTTCTATTATATTTTTGGATAAGCATGCTATGGTGGATGTTTTGTGAAAGTTTCAGTACTAAAAATATTCTGTTCGGTATTTTTGTAAATCATTCAGCCATGCTCAAATTAAAATACTTGTTTTCTGATATAAATAAAAATAATATCTAAGTTTCTCAGATGTTAAAATATATTTTCCCCAAGTGCTTGGTTCCGGAAGAAATTCGTCATCTTACTAAGTTGGAAGCTTATTCCTTTCCCTATTTTTTCCCATGTAAAGTTAACAATGATGAGAATGATTTAGGAGAATGGGAGAAAGTCCCATTTTGGTGAAGTGAATGATTCATTTATGTTTCAGTTTAATTTTGTGAAGCAATTTATGTTTTGTTTTGTTTCCGCTGCGAATGACTTTGATGTATTAATTTATCTTGAGTTATTTTTAAGATATATGAAGTTTTCTTTGAGGTTTGTTTTTATGGAAGTTTAAGTATTGATGAATAAGAGACCTTGTGTTAATAATATAGGTTATTGACACGGTCGTGTCTCGCCTCTCGGGAACGAGGCGTGACAACCACTCTACATCCTTGTGTTTGATCTTCTAACTCTATCTCTTTACATTCAAGTTCTTCATTATACTTGTGCTTTTGTGTTAATGAACTTGTTTGCTTGTTATCTCTAATATTAGCTTAGGCTTTTTATATAGAGTTAGTCAATTTGCTTGTTATCTCTTGCATTTAGAGGTCCTTATAGCTTTATATATCTCTTGCTAAATGATATTCCTCTTGACTTGTGTGTTTGTTCTTACAAGCTTTGCATATAGAAATCTTGACCTAGACAATCCTTGATCATATTCATTGTCTTGTATTCCTAGTGTTGCACATACACACATAAGTTATCTAAGTGATAATCCTTTAATTCACCTTATATGCTTAATGAACATAATTGTTGTTAAGGTGATCACCTAGGAAAAGAATTTGATAGAAAAGTATAAAAAGTTTGAGAACCTTATTCACCCCTTAAGGTTCTCCCCTTCGGGTATTTTAAATAGTAGAGTAGTATGTAGTTCAAGTGTACCCGTCACTATTATCATAAGGTCGAGGCCTTGCAGGATGCCGCTGACAAAGGTCATGCGTGACATAATAGCAGAATAGAAGATTAGAATCCGCCATTCCGATGTCTGACGAGGGCCGAGGCCTCTAGGTAAAGACAATTATAGTAGACTCAGACATCTGAGGCCCTATGAGTATAGAAGCAGTTATTAGGCTCTGCCGAGGCGAGCATAGAAGTGGCATGTATTAGAAGTAGAATGTAGTAGAAGGTTGTATGTGTTAAGTGTTATGTTATATGTGCAGTCAATATTTTGGGGTTGGAAACTTTGGGAATTTCAGAATTTTGTTTTCTGTGTTCGGGAATGTATTTTTTTCCCTGCACTGTACCTCGGCAGATCAGTTCAGTCGACCGGATGACTAAAACGATCGTCCGAAGTAAAGTACTGAGGCTAATTGCGGACGACTGGTGGTTGATGTAGGTCGATCAGTGTGGTTTGCCACTCGACCAGAGGACTTCTGACGACCTTAGGTCGACCGAAGTGCTCTGTCCTTCGTCAGGACTTTTTAGGAAAGTTTCTGCCTCGATATCGGTCGACCAGCCTTTCAGCTAGGTCCACCGGAGTTTTCAGTTTTTGATAAACTTTGATTTATGTTCAGTTCTGTTTACAAGTATAGTGATTTCAGTTTATGTAAAGTATTTTACAAGTGTTTTAAAGTGTATTTCAAGTCAAGAAGAGTATTCATTATTTTCATGGTTTTGGGTGAACGGGAATATATTTTTAGAGTCTAACGGTGTTTCATCCCAAGGGTGCTGGGACCATACTGAGCCAGTTTAGTGGATCATCCCTTATTAACATTTTGCAAGTAAACAGGTGGCAGATCATGATGATGAACCTTGGGTTGAGTAGATGCTTGGATGAGCTTTATGTAATACATAGTTATATTTTATCTTTTGGACTTATGTTATTTTTATGGGTTGTAAGAACTTATGTTTTCCTTTGTAAGACTTGAAATCACTTAAGCAGTGTCATGAAGTGTTATTTTGGATTTAGTCCTTTTTGTTTTAGGGTTCGGTGTCTCATTGGTAGATGACGCGCTGCCCGATCATCCTCAGGTCACGGGGTATGACAGTTATGGTGGGTGTTGGTGGTATCTGGCAGCCATGGCTGCAAGGTGATAATGGTGGTTTTGCAGGTGGTGGGGGTCAGTGAAAGTGGTTGGTAGCTTGAAGAAGATAAGAGAGATCAATAAAAATAAAAGAGTACCCCAAATGCCCCGAGTTTTTCACGTTTTTTTATAACAATCAAGTACCAAATTTAGTCGACAACAAAATTAAATTGGTCGGAAATCACTCAAAACGACATAGTAGGGGGGTATAGACATCCTTTTGTAAAATGTATTACCTCCATTCCTAAATATAAGACTTTCATTACATGTTGCGAAAATTAAGAAAGAAAAATGAAGATATTTTTTTATTCAAAATATCAATATTACTCTGTTAAATATAATTAGTGTTGAATTAATTGCCATTTGGGTCATCAACATAGTTTCAAACCGCCAGTTTCATCACTTTCGATTTTTTTTAACTTTTTGGGTCACCAACATATTTACAAACCGCCAAAATCATCCTTCCGTCTAAAATTTATACAAAAACCGTCAAAATGGATGACTTTCTATGAACAGTGCTTCATCTTCTTCATTGTTAAAGGGCAAAATTGGAAAAAATCCAAAAGCAAGAACACCATCTTCAAAAATCAAGAACACCATCTTCAAAAATCAAACCCATCTTCATTCCCATTCTTCTCCTCCACCACCACCATAGAGCTTCAAATTCATCACCAATAACCCAGAAAAATCGCAAAAAGAAGTCCGAAATTTTTTTTTTTTGCCCCAAAAGCTGCGATTTTTTGGCTATTTTTGAAGACTTGGAAGCTCTCATCAAGGATTTATCTTCTTTATGATGTTGGGATGGTGTTCCAAAGGTCGAATTTGAAGGTATTTGCTGGGTTTTTTGCGATTTTTGAAGAAAAATCACCAAAAAAATCGCAGCTATTGGGGCAGAAAAAAAATGGCGAGAAAAAAAATTCTGCCATTTTTTTTCTGCCCTCAAAAGCTGCGATTTTTTGGTGATTTTTAAAGACTTGGAAGCTCTCATCAAGGATTTATCTTCTTTATGATGTTGGGATGGTGTTCCAAAGGTCGAATTTGAAGGTATTTGCTGGGTTTTTTGAAGAAAAATCACCAAAAAATCGCAGCTTTTGGGGCAGAAAAAAAATGGCAGAAAAAAAAAAATTTCTGCCATTTTTTTTCTCCCCAAAAGCTGCGATTTTTTGGTGATTTTTCTTCAAAAATCGCAAAAAACCGAGCAAATACCTTCAAATTCGACCTTTGGAACACCATCCCAACATCATAAAGAAGATAAATCCTTGATGAGAGCTTCCAAGTCTTCAAAAATAGCCAAAAAATCGCAGCTTTTGGGCAAAAAAAAAAAATTTCGGACTTCTTTTGCGATTTTTCTGGGTTATTGGTGATGAATTTGAAGCTCTATGGTGGTGGTGGAGGAGAAGAATGGGAATGAAGATGGAGATGAAGATGGGTTTGATTTTTGAAAATGGTGTTCTTGATTTTTGAAGATGGTGTTCTTGCTTTTGGATTTTTTCCAATTTTGCCCTTTAACAATGAAGAAGATGAAGCACTGTTCATAGAAAGTCATCCATTTTGACGGTTTTTGTATAAATTTTAGACGGAAGTGTGATTTTGGCGGTTTGTAAATATGTTGGTGACCCAAAAAGTTAAAAAAAATCGAAAGTGATGAAACTGGCGGTTTGAAACTATGTTGATGACCCAAATGGCAATTAATTCAATTAGTGTTATACAAGTATTATTTAAGAGAGTAATATTGGTATTTTAATTATAAAAACAGCTTATTTTTTGCTTTCTTAATTTTCGCAACATGTAATGAAAGTCTTATATTTATGAATGGGAGGGAGTATTAATTATATAAAAAAGAAGAAGGACAAAATAAATATTAATTTTTTCTTTTTTTTTGACCCATTAAGAAGATCAGCAGTAACAACAAAGACCAGGGACAAAGATTTTAAAAAATACTACTAGGTATAGTAATTTTATGTGTAGTTCGAATATTTTATCGGTTTGCCCTCCCACACTAAAGATTTTTTTTTGCCGTTTTTATATGTAGTTTGACATACTGTTGCAGTTCCCCTCCCCTCCCAGACAAAGACCCATTCAATGTGGAGGTTTCTGTAAGGGGTTTGGATGATTGAGGAGTTAAAAGGGTCTTGAAAAATGTAATTCTTGATTGAATTTATTGGGAGGCTTGAAGAGTGAGATTTGGGGATGCCATAAACGATCTCGACATTTCTTAAGCATGATTTTTAGGGATTGTTGTCCGGCAGCGCTTGAGACCTAAATTGGAGATGGGTTTCTCAAATTTTTTATTTTTATGTTATGTATGGGCCTAACTCACATCCTGAACACCAGTTTGCAAGGTTGAGGTTTGCCCATGCTTATAAGTTATAAGGCCCTCCACACTCCTTCTCCTAGGCGATGTGGGATGTAACAACCACCACGCTTCCGAACCAGCGCCCACTTTTGGCCTCACACCGTAGTGAGCCCAGAACACGTGTGCCTTACATAGCCACACCTTAAGGATCACATTCACACCTAGGCCGAGCTCTGATACCATTTGTTATGTATGGGCCTAACTCACACCCTCAAA
This sequence comes from Vinca minor, assembly GCA_026122235.1. Classification (NCBI taxonomy): domain Eukaryota; kingdom Viridiplantae; phylum Streptophyta; class Magnoliopsida; order Gentianales; family Apocynaceae; genus Vinca; species Vinca minor. The sequence goes on along the minus strand of JAOCZM010000077.1, from coordinate 101,212 downwards.
ACCGGCTTGCAAGGTTGAGGTTTGCCTATGCCTATAAGGCCCTCCACACTCATTCTCCTAGGAGACGTGGGATGTAACCGTTTATTAATTTTGAGAGTTAAAATAGGTGCTTTAGTTACCGGAAAAAAGAAGGGTTTGGTTCAAAATGAAGGGAAGGGCTACAGTGGTTGATTTATACATGTTATGGTTTTGTGGTAGACAGATGAATTTGGAGGTTGGTTCATGTGGTTGGTGGTTTCAGACATGAGAGGAGCTAATTTATTAAGGGAAGACGGGTTGGTGTTGATGTAAGGAGAAGGTGACCATTGTTGGTTGTTGTAGCATCAGTAGGTGGTTGGTGGTGGTTTTGAGTGGAGGGAGAACTGAAAATTCTAATATGGACCAAGTGCATGTGGAACTTGTTGTGATCCATAATTAGTCACGTCATTACAGAATTGTCTCTCCCCATTCTGTAGCGACGTCGTACCACATGTCCTGTTCGAGGGAGAAGAAGAAAGAAAAATTATTTGAAAAGAAAATTGATCTTTTTGTTTAATTGAAAATTTAATTTTTATTTTATGCATAAGATAAATAAAAATGACATAAATTGGCTAAACCTTGGAAATCTTAATGACATAATGCCTTTCAAATCCTCCTAATCATTATCCTACTGCAATAATTCTTGCTAAGAAGAATGCCCACGCAAAGCGGCCTTTCATTCCCTTGTTTCGTCATGGCACACCTCCCCCACAAGCATCCGAGACCAAAAAAGGACTTTCGTTTTCCCCCTTCGTCGGCCCTGCTGCCTTTGGGGCTTTGCATTTCTTGAGGCATTACGAGGACTTGTTCAGTAGAGGGTCAACAATAAATGGCCCAACAGTCACTAGGTTAGCCGACACACTACCGAAAATGAAAGGAACTTTTGATCTTGATTTTAAGGGTAAATTAGACATTTTCTTATTCATGTCGAATTATCTCGTCGAAATTCTAAATTTGATACTTGATTGTCACCGGAAAAAATTGGATACTCAATTGACAACTGACAAATATTTGTGGTATTAAAATGTAATTATCCCATCATTTTAAGAAAGCTTTCTAGAGGATACTCTAAAGCAATAGTACCTCCATGGCTCCATCCCTAAATATAATATTTTCATTACATGCTGCAAAAAGTAAGGAAGAAAAAATTAAGATGTTTTTGTAATAAAAATATCAATATTACTTTTTAAAATAAAATTAGTGGTATACAAGTCATATTTAAGAAAATGATATTAATATTTTAACTACACAAATATTTTAATTTTTGCTTATTTCATTTTTTGAAAAATGTAATGAAAGACTTATATTTAAGGGTGAATAAATCGCCACCTTTGTCTCTAACTTATTTTCGCTCAGCCAATTTTATCATTTTTAGAGAAAACTATTTTTTTTATCCTCAATTTTTTTATGGGGTGCCAGTTTTGCCCTTCGGTAAAAAAGTAGGCATAAATCCGTTAAGAGCATTGACTAGCCGTTAACAATTAAAAAAAAAAACCCTCTCTCTTCCAACTTATGGTGATGATGAATGATGGAAGCACAAGTCACAAGAAGGGTTCCAAAGGTAAGCTGAATGAATTTGACAACCTTCAATTTGAGTTTGGTGCGATTGATGGTGAATTTTCTTCAAGAATGCTCCTACTTTCAAAATTCAATTATGGGGAAAATGTCAACTTTAACAACCCAATCTTAAATATTGTGTTTCCAATAATACCCCTGGAAGAGAGATGGTTTTTTTTTTTTTTTTACTGTTAATGGCTGGTCAATGCTCTTAACGGATTTATGCCTACTTTTTGACAGAAGGACAAAACTGGCAACCCGTAAAAAAGTTGAGGACAAAAAAAAAAGTAGTTTTCTCTAAAAAGTATTAAACTAACTGAGCGAAAATAAGTTAGGGACAAAGGTGGTGATTTATTATATTTAAGGATGAAGGGAGTATTTATAAATCTGAAAGTAGTATTTTAATATAGTAGTAAATTCAGCAGTAGCAGTTAAATGCATATCATCCTCATTCCCTACCATTTCTTCCCACCACTTCTTCTTCTCAAGGTAATTTCTTCCCTTTTTTATAATCTTTTGCTTTTGATTTGAACCTTTTCATGGCAATTATCTTTGTTGGGTTACGTTTTTCTTGGTTTAATTTGCTCGTTGTTTTAGTAAATAGAACTCTGTTAATTTCTCAGCCCCATTAGTTATATATGAGGAACAAATTTGCTTCTCCTGTGTTAGAACAAGATTCCTAAGATTTTTGAGTGATTTTGTGATGCATACACAGTAAAAATATTGCTGGACTATGTTTAATATATTTGGGGATCTGAAAACATTCTGTTTCAGGAGGAGAATTGGAGTTATAAGAGTTGTTAAAGCGAACTTATCGGAATCAAATGCAAAGTAGCCAATTTATCCGCTAGAAGGAAGGAAAGAGTTAGGCTGCCAAATTATGGTTATGTTGATGGAAGGAAGAGGGAATCTTATATAACTGAGTTTCTAAACCATCCCTCTGGGGTTGATGCAATATTGAACACAAGGGCCTTGCAAAGCATGCAATCCCTTGGTTCGAGCATTTACAGGTTCATTTTCATTCTTTTCCTAGTTTTATCTTGTAAATATTCCCTATCAGATTCTTTGTTTTTCGCATTTGATTTGTGTTTTATTGTTTGCAATTTTGCACAACAGTTCAAGTTACAGGTTATTGCTCATCGGGCCTGGAGTTAACTTTAAAGAGTAGATTCTAATGACTAATGATGTTTAAAGCTGTAATTCTGCAATTCTTTGATTTTGAAAATAGAAACCTAAAAATAGGACCAGGTAATAGTTTTTCACATTTTTTAGCATTCTGATTTTTAGCATTAGAAGGTTCCAATATCCAAAGACCAATTGATAAACATGAAATAGATAATTTTTCTTAACAGCAAGTCCTAGGCTCCTCTAGACAAAACCATGTCTTTAATATATTCAGAAGCTTTAAATGGCGAAAATTTTGTCAATAGAACATTGAAATCTCGTCGATATGGAGAATACAGTTAGTTTCTCTACTTTAGTTTGACATTTTGGCATGACTTTCAAGTACCTCAAAGTAACATGAAGATCTCCTGTCAGAAGGATCTCGCAGATCAGTTGATTTGAAATCACAGTTATTGTTACAGATGAAATAGTTGAACTCAACATCCGGAGCGTATAAATCAACACCAAACCATCCTGTGTTTCTTATTCCTTTTACATTTATCTATCTTCAAAGCAAATAATTTTGTGTAGTTGTAAATCATTTACACAACATAAAAAATTAGTGCCTTCAGGGTTCTTTTTTACTACTTGCAGGTGCATTTTGCCACAAATCCAACTTCTGAACTTTGAGGTTGCCCCTGTTTTGGACTTACAAGTTATACCAACAACCAAAGATTGCATTGTAGAGTTGCTATCTTGCAAGGTAATATCTTATTTGCAAGATTTTGGATATAGAGTGAACAAATAGGATTTTATCAATTATTTCGACTCTCTTTTTGCTAATCCCGATTTGTTTTGTGGAACCTAAGTCATATATTTTGAGTATCAACTCAATTGGGGGATACCCTTAGGGTTGATCAGTGTTGATGCGTGAACAATGTCCAGAAAGAGAAGGTGTTGTGATGAGGTGTATGTAACATTGTCACACGGTACGGAATACGATTCGCAATACGGAGTACGGTTCGGTACGGAATTCGCTTAGTCTAGAAAAATCCGGTACGGTAAGGGTATATTCATTACTTTTTTATTTTTTATTTTCATAATTTCCAACTTTTAATACTTAATATTAATACTAGAATTTAGGACGCAGAGTTGGATCAAAGAAAGCTACGGATGCAAAGTTGGATCAAAGAAAGAAAAAGAAAGCTATGTGATTTATTTTAGGACTTGTTTGTAATATAAAATATAAAGTTTGAGGTCTAAAATATAATTTTTAAAAGTTATTTTGGAATTTGAATGCAATTTATTTCTAAATTTAGGCCATTTAAGACTTGTTTATAATATAATTATTTTATAGGACTTATGTGATAATATTATAATTGCCATATTAGTCCTAGTTTTATATATATATATATATATATATATATATATATATATATATATATATATATATATATATATATATATACGATCTTATTAACCCTAGGAGAAGAACACCCTAAAAACATTCTCGCTCTTTTCCTCCTCAGCGGCACCCCCACCGCTGCTCCTTCTCTTCTTCTTCTCCGTTCTTTTCTTTTCCTTTCTTCTCTCTCTCTCTCCGTTCTTCTCTTCTCCGGCGATGCCTCTCCATTTCTTCTCTCTTCTTCTCTCTCCGTTCTCCCCTTCCTCAGCCGCGAAGCACCTCTCCACCTCCTCTCCGCCGCTTATTGTCTTCTGCAAGACTGCAACTTTAATGTGCGAACTTCATCTTACGTTCTGCAATAGGTAAGTTTTGTAAGAGGTAACTTCTACATGAGATAATTTGCTTGGAACGCCGTTAATGGGCGAACTTAGAGCGAATCGAACTCCGATTCGGTACGAACGAACTGGATCGGAGTTCGATTGTTTTTCCGGCGAACTCTGTGACTATGGTATGTAAAGATCAATAACTTAATTTTTCTATATTTCAACAAGTTAAGCCTTTTAATGGGGATAAAGCTTCAATCAACAACACCAGTAACATAACTCATTAAGTCCCCAATAATTGGGGGTAAATCTTCAATATAATACCATATTTCTGGACTTCCTTATTTCCTGTTGCAATTCTGCACGTGCTTTGTCCCGTCCACTATAAGATAGATGAGGTATAATTCAGTGGAGAATGTAAGAAAGCATCATACTTGTAGCCAGTCATTGTATTGAGAAGTCTACAACTGCCATTTGAATATCATGTCGTCTCCGAAGTTGTATGAGTGAAGATATAAAATTTCTATAAGTGAAGATATAAAATTTCTATAAGTGAAGATATAAAAATTTCTAATACTCCCTCAATCCGGAATTGAATGTCCCATTTCCTATTCATTTTGTATAGAAAAGTGTACATCCATTTCCGGATGGAGGGAGTAATTGGCTACTTAATATAGTTTTTGCAGTGTTGTAAAAATCAGTCTAGTCGGCCGATTAGTCGGTAGTCGGCTACCTACCGCCTAGAAATCCAAAAATCGGGTAAAAAAATCGAGTATTTGAAAAAATCGGTCAAAAGTCTGATCTAGTCGGTCAAAAGTCCGGTCTAGTCGGTCAAAAGTCGACTAGTAGGTCAAAAATCGGGGGAAAAGACAAAGAGAGTGAGAGAAAGACACATACCTGCAGCAACCACGATCGGGCGGCGTTGACGGTGACGGGAAGGAGCAGCGGCGGGGAGGAGCGGTGAGGTTCTTCGCGGTTGAGGAAGGGGAGAACAGAGAGAGAGAAGAATAGGGAGAGGAGAGGAAGAGGAAGAAAGGACAGAGAAGAAAGAGGAAGAAAGGAGAGAGAGACGGTGGCGGTTGTTGGAGAAGAAGAAGAAGACGGTGGTGTGACTGCAGAAGGGGGAGGGAGGCGCTGCTGAGGAGAGAAGAAAGGGAGGAAGGAAATTTTTTAGGGTTTTCTTCCTCTAGGGTTAGACATGCATTTATATATTCAGGACTAAAAGTGCAATTAAAATATTAGCACATAAAATCCCATAAAACACTTATGTTACAAACAAGTCCTAAAAATGGCCTACTTTATATTTTTAATATTTAATTGGACCAAAAATATAAAAGAAAACATTTCCGAGAATGATTAAAATAAAATATATTTAATATTTAGGGTCGCCGACTACTCCCCAACTAGTCCCTGACTACGCCGACTAGTCACTAGTCCCCTGTCTGCCGACCGACTAGCGACTTCTGCAACACTGAGTATTTGTGCGTTCCGATTCTTATTTGCACATGCCAATAGTTTATTCTGATGTTTTAAGGTTGAGGAGCAACCATTTCTAGCTCCTGGTCAATCTAAAAGTGGTTTTCAAATTCATTTATTATTTGCAGGCAAGTATCACTCACTATCTGCTGAAATGAAGAAAAAATGAACTCTTAACTGTTTAGCAGCATGTCATTTTGAAGGAAGATTTTGGGACTTTCTTGATTACCCTTCAATAACATTCTTATGTTCCGCATATTGTGATTCTTGTCCTTATATTCCCTTTCCATTCTAGTTTTATCATTTGAGTGAGTATACAAAGTGAAAAATAAAGAAAGAAGACTACACAACTTTCAAAGATTTCAGGCAATTTAGTTTCCTAAAAAGTTGACGTGTTTGTTTCATACCTGCAATCCAGTAGAAGTTAAGTTTTAGCATTTAAATGATCTGTGGTTAATGGAAGCTACAAACTGAAATGATAGAAAGAGAACAATAGAAAACTATCAATAATGTTACAAGGGAATAATTCAAATAATAGTTGTGGTGACTACTATACAAAAGTAATCCACTGTTTGCTGCTAAATTTTTAATTATTTCCAATTATGTCCTATCTTATGATTATGATTAATTTGCTTGTCCATGCTCTCTTTTACCCTTCACTCTTTTTGAGATTGATCATCTCAAGGTCAAGTTTTTCATTTCTTTAGGATATTTCAATTGATTTAATCTAATTTGTTAGTATGAGATGGCAGGTACAATTTAACTTGTTCCGTTAATTTCTTTATCTTGTGGGGGATCAAACAGAGTTTCTGCACGGATGTTTTATTTTTCAGGGAAAAAATTTTGGCCATTAAATATTACCCTTTTATAGCTTATTTTCTTATGAACTGTATAGTCAAATTGCCCTAATTTCCCAAATCAGTTGTGAAGAATTGGAATTTGAGGAAGGAGTGCAAGGATTCAAGGATCAATGAGGCATATATACAGCTGAATAAAATTCTGTGAACTTAACTTGAAAATTTCCTTGATATCATGAAAATGTAGGCTTTATTTTAATTACAATCATGGAATTCTGTTATGAATCCTTAATTTCAAGTTGCGAGTATTTTGTGAATGTTATACGTGTACAAGATGTGGAGTGCTACTTAGAAACTCAAAGATCATCCAAAAGATCAATTAGTTTCACTTAAGGATGAACCTTACAATTGACTTTGATGCAAGGAATTTTATATGCTTCAGTTCAATTATTTGGTTATTTTAAAGCCTATGAAAAAAGAGAGGATAAAATGGTGTGAACTAATATTCTTCAAAGCTTCCGTAGTTTTCTTCTTTTACCTTCCCACATGTTCAGGGCTAAGTGATTTATGTAGTCGTGCATGCTGAGGTCATTATTAGCAGATATAGTTATTCTTGAAGATCTCACATCGACTAGTTTGTGAGCATATTTGCAATTTATATGGCTTGGACTATCCTCCCCCTCCGGAGGTACCTTTTGAGGGATTGAGTTAGGCCCAAGTCCATTTTTAACATGGTATCAGAGCCACCTAGTCCGATGTTGGGCCCCATTAATGTTCACGCTCCAGATATCCAGCCCTAGGCGTGAGGGGTATGTTGAGAATCCCACATCGGCTAGCTTGTGTGCATATTTGCAATATATAAGGCTTGGACAATCCTCCCCCTTTTGAGAGAATGAGTTAGGCCCAAGTGCATTTTTAGCATGGCATCAGAGCTACCTAGTTTGATGTTAGACCCCATTATTGTTCACGGTACAGATGTCCAGCCCTGGCTGTGAGGGGTGTGTTGAAGATCCCACATCGACTCAACTTCTGGTTATTGTGTTTTATTTGGGGGGAATTTAATTTCTTGGAAAAACAAGAAACAAAATTAAATGTCTTATGAACCTTGGATTTCACCAAAAGAAAAAAAAAGTTACGAACTTTGGCCACCTGATCACTGATGCCCTGAGTGCAATTTGAACTTTGCGTAGCTAATCACATAAAATATACTGCAGCTATAAAGGGGGCAATGGAGAACAATTGGTTCTCAATCTCATATTCTATATGACTGCAAAACTAGATTAGTTGTTGTTATGCTAAAACGTTATTTTCCAAAAGATAAATTGGTAATGTATTGGATTATATTGCTGTTTGCAGTTTGAGGGCTCAGAACTGGTGGAGCGCCAGAATGACCACTTTTCTGGTATGTCTGTGAACAAGTTGATATCCTAGTCTCCAATACTTGTTTGGCCTGTGTGAACCCTGGTTCCACATGGTATATGAATTGGAAGATTGATATTAGTATGTATAAGCATGAGCCTAAGTAACCATTGTCACCTCGGGATTTAACTGGTTTGTAATATTTATATGTCCATACCAAAACATTTTTAATATTTATCGGCGAGAGAAATAATCAAAGAGGTAATTTAGTGGAGAAATATTTCATTTTCGAGATGATCTTGGTTTTAACTTTATAAAATGTTGTGGCACAATTCTCATGTACAATAATGATTTATTAATGAAAGCTTGCAGGTAGAGAAACTTTCACCATCTTTAGTTTCAACTTGCAGCATCTATGAGTAACCATATCACTTGGGAAACAATTGATTCTGAATCTTTTCTGGATGTGGATGTGAAAGTAAACCTTACTCTTGGGGTTAGTTACTATTTCCTTCCGACAACTTTTACACTAGGACTTCTATGCCAATGTTACTAGGAAACTCGGGTAGCTCAATGTTCTTTGTGATTTTAGTATAAATGGGTGTCCTATACTGTCTTAATGGATTTCCTGGTTTATCCCTGAGAAATGGCTCATGTGTGTGTGTCAGTTGCCTATCTTTGACGGAAAAGATAACCAGGCTGGACGGAAATATTAGCCTGAAAGAGGGACAAAAAATAAAAATAGGATGAAATCCTCCAAGAAAAAAAAACGCCAGGGACTAAAATTTGCCAATTATCCTAAATAGTTTATAAAATTTAGATGGCGTAAGAGGTAGAGGGAGACCGAGGAAGACCTGGATGGAGGTGATAAAAGGGGATATGAATCTGCTAGAACTAGATGAGAGTTGTGTTTGGGATCGAAAGAAATGGAGAGATTGCATCCATGTGGATGACCTTACGTGATTCTTACTTTGGTTCATGTAGCCGACCCCAATCTGTTGGGATTAAGGCTTGGTTGTTGTTGTATCCTAAATAGTTTATAAAATTTCAAACTTGAAAAAGCAGAAAAACTGGGTGGAAAAAAAAGCACTACTTCAGGATTCTCGAAGAAAGAACTTAAAATGGGAGACAGCAATGGATTAAGTTTCAATTCGACATCTCTTTTCTGGTTTAAACTTCCTTAACATAGCAATGAGACATTGATCTAGTGGTCAAGGCTGAAGCCTCAGGACGTAAAGGTCATGAGTTCGAACCCCCCTTTCCCACTTCTTAAATCCTCATATTTTTTGTAATAGATATATCCCTCCCCACAAAAAAAAAAAAAAACTTCCTTACCAGGAAAGATATGCCAAAGTATCGTCCCTTTCCCATGCCTTCTCTTCATAGAATATGGGTGGGGACACTTGTTACCTTTTAAATGGCTCATTGTGGATCACAAGATTCACATGAAGATAGAGCACATTAACAACACTAAAAGAAAATAGTTCAAATTTCATTATTTTAATTATTATTTCTTTGGAATTCTTGCCCCAAAGCAACAATTAATAAATAAATGAATAAAAGACAGGAATTTACTTTGAGATAGGATTACTACAAGCAAATAGTCATTTACACCCAGCAGGGCAGGGACGAAGACAGAGGGGGGCAGGAGGGGCCTCCTAGATTTTACAAAATATTACTAGGTATAGTAAAGAGCAAATAGCTTTTTCTGTCACAAAACTAGTTAAGAGTGCTATATCTGCCACAAATCACATTTTCGTGCTATATCTGCCACAAAACTAGTTACAAGTGTTATATCTGCCACAAATCATTTTTCCGTGCCTTTTTTGCCATGAAACATTTTATGAATACTAAAAATGCCACAAAAAGAGGGAGGGTGAAAGGAAAAATAGGTAAGAGATCAAATTAATTCCAAATAGACCCTAAAATCAAAATTTTATATTATATTGTGTACCTAATTTTATTTTATTTTTAATATTTGACCCTTCTTCCCAAATTTACCAAAACTAGCACCGCTACCTTCTTTCTTCTCTTCCCACATCGAGCCACCACCACCACCACCTCCCATCCCGTTACCCAATCCCTGCCCCCACCCATACCAAAGAGTACCAAATCTGCCAAAAAATAACTGCTTGAAGATTTGGAGAGGCTTGGTGAAGGTGATAGCTTTAGCAAAAAATGCCTAAGAACAATTAGATATTCTTAGGAAATTGGTCTCGCATTTTGCATATTGCTTTGCGAGAGTCCTTTTTGTTCAAGAATTCTGATGGTTTCAGATGCAAAGCATCTCTGTTAGGTTAATTATGTACTGCAAACTAATCTACATTTTGTTTAGTACTTTGATTGGTATGTATTTTGTTTAAATTTTTTTTGATGGTTTTAGCAGCAAAGCACTTGGTTAATCATGTAGTGCAAATTGATTAGCATTTTGCTTATTTCTTTGACTTATATGTATTTTATAAAATAGTTTCTAAAGGTTAGAGCAGCAAAGCATTGTGAAATTTGTTATATGTGTCCCAAATATAGACACTGAAGTGCTTTTATCATATGGATTGCTATTCTTGGTTAATTTTCAGGGGGTATGAGTGGGGGTTAGGGATTGGGTGGCGGGATGGGAGGTGGTGGCGGCGGCTCGAGGTGGGAGGAGAAGGAAGAAGAAGGTGGTGGAGGCTTTGATAAATTTGGGAATAAGGGGTCAATTATTTAAAAAATAAATTGTGTACCCAATTAAATATAAAAATGTGATTTTAAGGTTTATTTGAATTTAATTTGATCTCTTACCTATTTTTTCTTTCACCCTCCCTCTTTTTGTGGCATTTTTAGCACTTATAAAATGTTTAATGGCAAAAAAGGCACGGAAAAACGATTTGTGGCAGATATAGCACTTGTAACTAGTTTTGTGGCAGATATAACACGAAAACATGATTTGTGGCAGATATAACACTCGTAACTAGTTTTGTGGCAGAAAAAGCTATTTGCTCTATAGTAAATTTTATATGTAGTTCGAAATGTTTAATCAATTTCGTCCTCCAAGATTTTTTTTCCCGTTTTTATGTGTAGTTTGACATAGTGTTGCAGTTTCGCTCCCCAATGCCAAATTCTTAACTTCGTCCCTGCCGCAGAGGAAGTACAAAATTTGGTTCTGGGGAATATAATAAACCTGAAATGATGCATTAGTGACACAGTCAAGAAATTATAGGCTTATTTTACAGTTTCATTTAAGTTTGACTTATTTTCTTTCGTAATTACCTAACTAAAATTTGATGTTCACTTTATAAGCTTAATTAGCCTATTTGTGTTGAAATTTTAGTTGCATGTTTGCATAAAATCTTTGACTCGTTTATTCAATCAACTGATCATAGAATGAGGGTGAAAATCCTCTGTCCCCTTCCATGTATGTCCCCGTGTCCCTAACCAATCAGAATTTACTATATAAATATTTGTTTCAATTATATACACATGGTGAATTGTGATTGATTGGGGACACGGGAACATACACGAATGGGGACAGAGGATTTTTTGCCATAGAATGAGGAGAACTCGCTTCTATGCAGATATATACCTATCCATTCACGTTGCTGCCAAGTTCTGCTGTTGAGAGTCCTGGGAACTTGTAAGTACTGAAAGCGAATGGATTTCTTTTTCTCTACCTCAGGAAAGATAGGAAGTGGAGGGAAGACAGTGAAGGGATTCATGAGCAGAAACTCGTTCTAAACACCCATGAGTCCTCCTCTGAAGGATCCGCTCATACAAAAACGAATCGAAAGAAAACGAAAAACTTATATTATTCGGTTAAAGATTCTGTCTTTAGGCTCTTAGCAGCAATCACATTGAGTTCTCCCTTGCGGAATTACTCCCTACCGGTATCCACGCGACGAAACGAACAGCGATTGCTAGCTCTTCTGTGACACCCCAACCCTTCCGCTAGGGTCCACTGCGGCTGAGTAAGGTGTCTGCGTGCCTCTCGGCACTAACATATACAAAATCTCAAATACCAGGAGGCAAAGACGATAAAAAAATACATATTTAATACAAATGAGTTAACTCTTACAAGGAAAATAACTGAAACACGTAATTCTCGCTTGTGGATTTGATGCATAAAGGTTTCCAAAAATATGATAGTATATTGCCAATGGATTCCTCGAACTCCAAGTAGAGACTGCCACGAGGTTCATGGATCCATTTTTCTGAACCAGCTTTATCTTAAAACATGTTATAAACATGTGTGAGACAGAAAGCTCAGTGAGTTTGCGTGTGTGCAGTGCATTTTCAAATATCTTTTAATGAATGCATGCAGATGCTTTTCGAAAATATTCTCAGTGAAAACAAAATCCTTTTTCTATCGAGTTTCAAAATCATATGCATAAATACATGAAGGGTAGAGGCGCAGTCGAAAGGTCTGAACAAATCAAGACATATCAATGCAACCTCTAAACCTGAATTTCCAAAATAGTTCTCAATTCAAAGTCGGGCTCAACGGATACAAGTCCGAAACCCGAAGTCATTACAAGCCTCACACCAGTACGAGCTCGATTTCCATACCTTATGCCTCCCCAAACACAAAACCAGGCTACGAAATTTGGGGCACCTACCAGCCTGCACCTGGTGACTAACTCCAATGTCGAGCCCCTCCTGACTCTCCACAGAGCAGCCGAACACCACAAAACGATGTTCCACACAAATAAACGCAATACCGATTGGGCCGAGCCCTCCCCGAATACTACGCCTCCCTTCACGTGGTACCACAATCCAGAGTCTATGCATTCCACGCCAGCAGAAGAGGCCCTAGCACAGGTGACTAGCCATGTACAGTGCAATCCACTGACGCTTCAGGCTGTCAAATCATTTTCGAATCGTATCCAAATCAAAGCTGTTCGGAACTGGGTTTTAATGCAAATTTCACAATCAAAAGGGCCAACATAAAGGCCAACCAACATAATCATATTCAAATCTAATTCATCATCAGGTGCCGTGGCCCAGTGGGCAGGTGCTTGGCCCGTGACCGAGAGGTCCCGGGTTCGATACCCTCCGCCAGCGTGCGGTGAGCTTTATTCTCCCTTATCTAGGGTGCTCTCTCCCCGTTCATGGGGCTATTCTCTCCCCGCTTATGGGGTTGTTCTATCTCCCCATTCATGGGGTTCCGCCCTCGGGCGTTCAAAAAAAAAAAATCTAATTCAAAATATTCACCCTTCCGCCAATCCAAATATAACAAAAATGCACAATTTCTCAAATATGCCATGATAATGCACATGGGTTTCCAAAACAATGCAGTTTTCTTATATCAAATTATTTTCCGAAACTTACCTGCGTTAAGCGAACCTGCGCGAAAAAGAGTTATTCAAAAATCATATTTTCCTAAACGGAGCACCGCTCCTATGCAATTCTAACAAGAAATCAGTTCCAATTTTACAACTTATCTTATCATTTAATAAAGTATGCCAGAAGACTTCAACTTCAATCAAAATGAAGAGCTTGCAAAAAGAAACTAATTTATTACAACCTTATATACTAATCATAGGTAAGGCTTCACAGTACATGTAATATTATATAAATTAAATTCAAGATCTTACATCAATACCAATAAAATTTACAAAGAAATTGCAGGATTTATGGAACAATGGTGTCTTATATTTCCGTGAAGAACACAAGAAGCAAGTAAAAACTATACAAAATTATGAATATACGGGGCATAAATTTGTAGCTAGGAATTGTGGAAAAAAATGAATAAGTATCTGGGAGCTTGTGCTCTATATAATACAAAGTTGAATGCAGTAAGATGAAAGGCAAAAGAACCATCAAAAAGGAATATACAATAAATAGAGAGAGACCAAAAATGGATAAAAATGAGTGGTTCTCACGGCCAAAAAGAAAACAGGCCAAGAAATGATGACTTTCCAATAGAATAACAAAAGAACAGAATGAAAAAGAAACAAAAAGCTAATGAATGAGGAATGTCTATTTTGGCAACTTTCCAAAAGAGTAATATATCCAAAGCGAAATCACTTTTACAAAGCATTACGAATACTGTAAATATAATAAGTTTCGGTTTGCGAAACTCACCTGAAAATGGTAGTTAACCAAATCCTCTACATACACCAAGTACTTCCTACAAACCCAAATGACTTAATAACTTAGTCGAATTCCATTTAATCATTTTCGTAAATCAGAGACGAGCCCAGAAGAAAATCATTTTCCCAAAAATCTGTGAATTTGGCTCTGTGTGAAAGGAAGAAACGAATTATAGGATGATCACCTCTATATGAAAATAAGTACCAGATAGAACATACCAAATTGAGATTCTTTAGGGTCTTTTATTAAACAGTATGTCAAAGTCTCGGGGAAACACAATTAGGAGAGTAAAATATATGGACCGAAATAATTCGAAACAAAATCAACTCATTTTGTGGCTATCCATGCTCAAAAGAAAAGTAAAGGAAGAGGAAATTGTGGCCTTCACAAAAGCCTTGAACTCTTGCAAGGAAGACATCCAAGAAACAGGAATTGAAGGTCCTTTAACATTAAAATAATAAGATAAGGCAGTGAGCATAATGATAAGAATTGAAATGTCTTTTCCCGTTCACTGGAAGTAACAAGAGAGTTCAAAAGCTTATGATGTTTTTCTATTCCAGCAAAAGAATGATTTCGATACCGAAGATTTCATTGTTTCATGAAGATTCAATTACTAGTTATAGCAAGGCGGAATCAGATATCGATTTCGAGATCTTCAAAATTCTTTGGGGGATTTTAAATTAGACTATGGGCAATTTTACTGTAACAAAAAAATAATAATCCATTCCAACAAATATAAACGACATTCTATGACTAAATCATTATTTAAAACAGAAAAATAAATTCGAGATTTCCCGAATTTCATATCAAAATATAATCGTTTCTTTTTTTTATTATTATTATTATTAAAAACATGAAGGGAATCTATACTTATGCTGCAATTTTACGATATTTAGCGAACATTTATATAGATACAATAATCTAAATCGAAACCGAAATCTCAAATCTCCAATCTTAAAATATAGTAAGCATATTCATATACAAGTAAAAGTTTAGTAAAAGTTTGCTAAATCTAAAATTCATTTTCAAAATAAAATTTACACTATAAATTTATTAGTAATTTTACGAAACTATAAAGATTAAAAGTATCAAAATTATTGTTGAGGAAATAAACATAATACTATAATTATCTATTACATTTCAAATTAATAAATAATTTCAGAAGCAATTCTAGATAAATTAGAAAACGAAAAAAAGAAGAAGAAGAAAACCAAAAACGAAAAACGAAAAGCTAGAGAGGGAGAGAGAAAACATACCTGAAGCTGCTTGAACGTGAGAATGGAATGTATTTTGATGCTAAAGGAATAGTTTATATAGGGATTGAGATTAAGTGAAAGTTTGCCAAGTGTTAGACAAGTGTCCAGTTTAGTAGGAGTTGTTTGACAAGTGTTGAGGCACTTGTCCCACATGCACCATTTCTATATATATATATATATATATATATATATATATTTTTTTTTAAGTAAAAATTAAGTCTTACTTGCACACTTAAATTTGTTAAAAATTTATTCCAACTTATTAAAATAAAAGTGATGTCATTACTATAATTTTCAAAACACAAAATCGAATAAAATCGAAAACTTACTCAAAATGGGTACACACACAAATGCTCACGGGATGGGGTGTTACATCTTCGTCTTACTGAGTTTCGGGAATTTTGATAGAAAGGGATAGCGAAAACAAGAAATCTGATTTCTAGGTTTCTGGTATTTTTCCGGCTCAAACATTAGTATCTAGGGTTTCGGCCAAGAGAAGTTTATATAGGGTGTGAGAGTTTGTTTCAAGAACAACTCCCATGTCCTCTAGATTTCTGCTGGTAGTGGGAGTTCTTATCGGATAATAACTCCCATGTAATCCCAGCTATAACCAAATACCGAAAATGCCCCTCATTAATCTCTAATTCAAATAATAACGTTTTATTATTCTCAGAGAAACAAATGTCAGATACAATGAACCTAGACACATTCTAGATTCATTGAATCTGGTCATGAAACTCGTTAACTCGTCTATGTGTGTGACCTTGTAGGTTCATATCACAATGGCAATGAAATCACACTCGGTAGCAGTATGTGTTCATAAATCACAAACGGTCCCTAGCAGGACATTGTGACTACCCAAAGTGAATGAATTTACGGTGGAACCTAATATCAATCCACTATTTAATCCATATGTCTCGCGATATCCTAATTAAGCATAAGGCATGGTAGTCGTCACCCTTATAAAGCTTAATTGTGTTTATGCTCGATATCCAGGTAGACTGTTCCAACAAATAGTATTTAATAACCACTTTATCAAATACATTTGAGCATGACCATGCATTTAGACAGTCTTCCCTATCGAGGGGCCCATGGATATCTCTCTATAATAAGAGAGAGACAAATTCCTTACAATGCCTCTCACATTCAAGCCATGAAATGATACTACATCCGATCATCAGTCATATTGATTACGTGATTAAAAGTAACGTCCGATTGAGTCAAAACGTGGCTCCATTAATGCTAGAACCAATGGAGACATAAGGTCTAAGGATTCCAAAATAGTATTGAGGAAGTAATACTTATGACTAAGACCATGAAATATTACTTCTCTAACGGATCACGTCTGATACAATATATCCCAATATATTGCATCTATGATTTGATTTGTATTCATTACACATGATTAGTAAAACATAATCATCAATCAAACATCATACTAGTTTTATTTCATTGTAAAAAACCTTACATAAAACTAGGGACAACTAGAAAAGTAATTACATAAGCTAATGAGTTTTACTATCGAATCACGCCTTCGATGTTCAGAAGCAAAATTAACTATTCAAAGACATGCTCAAAAAGATATAAAATGTACAACATATGCTAATGGTCCTAGGGTTTTAACAGACAAGACTTCACACAACTAAGGTTATCTCATAAATTAAACTGATAAAAGATATCTAATTCAAACTTATTGTCGTGAGTTTTAATCCATTCAGCCCCCAACTTAGGCACCAAATCGTAATTTTATTCAGGGAGTTGGTTTGTAGGTAAAATTTTCTTGAGCAGAAGTAAAATATGAAGTATCAAAGTGTCACACCACGTAACCTGGCGGTGCTTCATCTACTAATGAGACATCGAACACAAAACCGAAATAACTTAATTACAATACTTAAATAAATTTCAAAGTCTTACATCATAAACAATACTTCAAATACAACTGATTCTTACATTACAGACATAAACATGAGTGTTCACCATTACAGGAAACTAAACGGAACTATTACATAAATTACATAAATTCCATAAGCCATTCCTCAACCCAGGTATCATCATACAACAACAACAACCAAGCTTTAATCCCAAAAGATTGGGGTCGGCTACAAGAACCAAAGCAAGAATCACGTAAGGTCATCCATCCACATGGATGTATTATGTCCATTTCTTTCGATCCCAAACACAACTCTCATCTAATTCTAGCAAATCCATATCCCATTTTATCACTTCCGTCCAAGTCTTCCTTGGTCTCCCTCTACCTCTTACGCCCTCAATATTACATAATCCTTTAATTCTCGTAACTGGAGCATCATTTGGCCTTTTTTAATGTGCCCAAACCAACGCAAACGGTTCTCTCTCATCTTGTCTTTAATAGGTGCTACACCGACCTTTTTCTGAATAGTCTAATTCCCCACTCTATCCATTCTCGTATGCCCACACATGCATCTTAACATACACATCTCCAATGCATGCATTTTATGTATATGATATCTCTTAGTTGCCCAACATTCTGTACCAGTGTTGTCAATCGCGGATGACGGATCATGACGGCAAGCCAAAAAAAATGACATAACGTTATAGCGGTCGCTATACATGACAAACAGAGTAAAATAATGCAAAATATATATAAAATACTGCATAATTTAAATAAAAAGAAAAAACAACATGAATCACACAAAGAACTCATAAGTCATTAACCAATCATTAACTATGATATCTCATAAGTGATAACTCATAACATAACAAGAATGCATAACTTAAAACTCTCACAATAATCAAAACAAGACCAAAAACCAAAGCCAATAAATTTCTTGAGTTTGACACAATCTTGACCAGACACGAGACTTAGAACATGGCAAAACCTTAATCATTAATCAAAACCTTGAGTCTTAAATGGGAAACAGAGTATAAAAAATAAGATATTAAAAAATCACCATTTGATTAAATAAATCATAGATTAAGAAATTAGAGAAAAAAAAACAGAGGATAAAAAAATAAGATATTAAAAAAATCACCCTTTTGATAAAAAAAAATTAGAGATTAAAAAAATCAAACAGTAATTCAGAAAAAAAAAAAGAGAGGGAAGAAAGAGAAGGATGATGGACGGATGGAGAAAAAAAAGACAGAGAGAAGAAGGAAGAAGAAGAAACGCCACTCATATTGTATAGACGTCAACAAAATATAGACTGATTACGTTGTTTTTTTGTTGGGATTATGTAAATATAATATACGAGGGGAATAATCACATGAGTAGCCAAAAAGTAACTCAGGCCCGTTTAAAATAAAAAAAGCCTAATATTCCGCTTTGTCCGCTATGCCCGCCATGAAACGCCATAATGTAACCGCATAACGCCCACGAAACGCTGAATAGCGGACATCGCCATATTAGAGCGTAACGCGCATTGCGTATATCGGTGGCTGCCGAATCCGCCACGCCATACCGCCATGGTGCCGCCATGACCGCCATTTGACAACACTGTTATGTACCATATAACAATGTCGGTCTAACAGCGGTTTTGTAAAACTTTTCCTTCAATCTCAGCGGTAAATTACGATCACACAAAACACCAGTTGCACTCCTGCATTTCAGTCAACCAACTTTAATTCGATGTGCTACATCTTCGTCAAGCTCTCCACCCTTTTGAATAATAGAACAAAGATATCGAAAATACTTTCTCTGGAATATTTTTGTCACCCAAAGTTACTACAGTTTGCTCTGTCGTTCTACTAGTACTAAACTCACACTCATATATACTCTGTTTTACTTCTACCAATCCTAAAGTCTTTAGATTCTAAGGTTTGACTCCATACATCCAACTTTGTATTAACACCGCCTTTTGTCTAAAAAATCAAGACTATATTATCTGCAAACATTACGCACCACGGTACTGTATCTTGTATACACTAGGTCAATTCATCCAGGTATCATCATAGGTGTTAAAAATAGACTTGGACCTAATTCAATCCCTCAAAAGGTATCTCAAGAGGGGAAGATTGCCCAAGTCTTATATATTGTAAATATACTCACAAGCTAGCCGATGTGGGATTCTCAACACCCCCCTCACGCCCAGGGCTGGACATCTGGAGTGTGAATATCAATTGGGCCCAACATCGAATTAGGTGGCTCTGATACCATGTGAAAATTAGCTTATGAGCCTCTATATCATCTCAAAACCGATTGGCAATGAGAGGTGTTAACCCATGAGCTTAAAAGTCGTTTGGATCTTTCTTAGGCACCTCACATCGAGGTGGGGTCAATTTGAAGGTTCGCCTCCCTTCTTGGGAGACAGGAAGTTTAGATGGTTCATCCCGTGGAAAAAGAAGAGAATGAGGACTTTGGGAATGTATTGAGGGTGACATTTGATTGGTGAGGTGACAAGCTGTCAGGACAACATCACTCTAAAATCGTAAGGGGACATTGTTGTGTATCATCATGGTGCGTGCAGTCTCATGAAATATGCCGATTTTTACGTTCTGCTACCCCGTTTTGAGGTGTATCACGACATGAGGATTCATGAAGGATGCCTTCTGAATCTAGAAAAGAAGATAAGGGAATGGAAAAATATTCACAAGCATTATCACTTCGTAAGATCTTAATGGACAACCTAAATTGATTTTTCACCTCAGCAATTTTTTATTTTAAAAATGGTGAACAATTCAGATCGAGTTTTCATCATATATAACCAAGTACATCGAGAAAAATCATCTATAAAGATAATAAAATATCGAAATCCCATTATTGAATCAACCCGACTAGGACCCCAAATATCAGTATGAACTAAAAGAAAAGGAGACGCTGCTCTTTTATTGACTCTAGCTGGATAGGATTTCAGGAATGTTTCCCCAGCTGACATGATTCACATTTTAAGACATTTAATTTTGAGAGGCTTAGAACGAGTTGCCGCAGCTTTGAAAGATTAGAATGACCATAGCAATTATGTAGGAGTGAAGGAGAATCTGCAATAGAAGGACAATCAGTAGGAGATGGTGTGAGTAGAAGGTGGTCGAGTCCTTGAGATTCACGACTGGTGCCAATTGTCTGTCCCGTACTTCGGTCGCGTACCTCCACAAAATCCGTCTCTATTCATATCTCTAATTTTCTATTCTACATAGTATCAGAGCGGGTCCTTAGGCGGGATGTGTGGGCTCATAATGCCAAAATGGGCTCTAATTGTCCCCGTAAGACCCAAGAAGAGGGCGACGGACCTTGAACTGTCACCGCGTAGCCCAAGAAGGGTGGCGAGCCTTCAACTTGACCCCTCCTCGATGTGAGGGGGATGTTGAAATATAAAGTCTCACATCAAGTTCCTAAGGAAGATCTAAACAACTTATAAGTTCATGGGTTAACATCTCTCATTGCCAATTGGTTTTGAGAGTATATGGACGCCCATGAACTAATTTTCACAATAGGTACCATCAACGTCGTAATCTGCAAAAGAGGATAAGGAGTGAGCTACTACACTAGCCTAGTAATGATCAACACATTTGGGATGAAACATCAAATAGGACTCCAAAACATTTCCGACTTTCCCAAAACATATGAAACATAACATAAGTTTACTTGACTTGATACAATCTTTAAAACACATGAAAAACACCTTACAGAACTTATAACTGATTTAACTTGAAAACGGAACAGGACGAAGCTCAAAACGGACCAAAACAGGCCACGGACGAAGCATCGTTCGGACCTATCATCCGCGACATAAAAACCAGAAGTTCGGACGAAGTATTCTCCACTCCGGTCGACCAGAGACTGCTGACGAAGCTCGCGGTGAATCGATTGTCCGCAACCCTGCGTCCGCAGTTGGACAGTAGACCTAGTAGTTTGTTTGGACACAAACACAAAGTAAAAGTCATTTTACTGAAATCAAACATCCCCAACCCAAAATGACAAATTTTTTACCAACTCCACGTAGCAAATAAGATCAACACTAGAACAACCAAGCACATAACCATACTCTTCATATCTTAACACTTATATTTCGAAATTGTGCTAGAAGCACCATGATTTACTCATACGAAACAAACGGAAATACACATTGTTAGACACTACGAGTATGATTATCACTATGACATAAAAACCTCCACAATCGAGCTCAATAATCTAATCCGGACTCTAAAATAAAAGTAACAACACCAAACTATTTGCCTAGGTTAGGGAAGACCCAGTGATATAGTCATGGGTCCAGATATCCCCTGGACGAACGGGGCTCAGTCAGTGTTGTAAAAATCGGCCTAGTCGGCCGATTAGTTGGTGACTAGTCGGTAGTCGGCCAACTACCGCCTAGAAATCCAAAAATCTGGTAAAAAAACTGGGTATTTGAAAAAATTGGTCAAAAGTCCGATCTAGTCGGTCAAAAATTGGAGGAAAAGACAGAGAGAGTGAGAGAGAGAGAGAGAGACTTATTTGTAGCAACCACGATCGGGCGGCGGTGACGGTCACGGGAAGGAGCAGCGGCGGGAGGAGCAGTGAGGTGTTTCCCGGTTGAGGAAGGGGAGAACGGAGAGGAAGAGGAAGAGAGAAGAAAGAGGAAGAAAGGGGAGAGAGACGGTGGCGGTTGTTGGAGAAGAAAAAGAAACGGTGGTGGCAGCAGAAGAGGGAGGGGCGCCGCTGAGGAGAGAAAAAGGGAGGAAGGAAATATTTAGGGTTTTCTTCCTCTAGGGTTGGATAAGAGTATTTATATACTCAGGACTAAAAGTGCAATTAAAATATTAGCACATAAAATCCCATAAAATACTTATGTTACAAACAAGTCTTAAATGACCTACTTTATATTTTTAATATTTAATTGGACCAAAAATATAAAAGAAAACATTTCCGAGAATGATTAAAATAAATATATTTAATATTTAGGGTCGCCGACTACTCCCCGACTAGTCGCTAGTCCCCTGTCTGCTGACAGACTAGCGACTAGCGACGCTACAAGAAAACTGGGAAACAGTGACGGCCGTTTCTGTCGGTAATCGGTCGCTAAACTGAGTTTAGCGACCGATTAACGACCGCATGACGTGGTCGTGTATTTTTCGTCGCTAAGCAAATTAACGACCGAATACCGACGGAATATATAGCGACCGAATATTCGGTCGCTATTTACTGACCGAATACCTACCGAATCGTCATCATTGTTGACTTTTGACTGGTTAACGACGGAAATTCTAGCGACCGAATAATCGGTCGGTAAATAACGACCGAATGGTCAACATTGTTGACTTTTGACTTTGACTATATAACGACCGAATACCGACGGAAAGTCTAGCGACCGAATAATCGGTCTCTATTTACCGACGGAATAGCGACCGAATGGTCAATATTGTTGACTTTTGACTTTGACTGGTTAACGACCGAATACCGACGGGAAATTTAGCGACCGAATATTCGGTCGCTAAATTTTTTTTTATTTAAAAAAATAAATTTGAAATTAAATTAAATCCCTATTATAAAAAAACAAAGAATACGTATGTAAATACAAATCGAAACATGTATTAATAAGATCCCAAATAGCAAAAATAATCAATAAACCCAAAAAACACAAGTTTACACTTCTCATTTACAATACAACACTCACAATCAAAGTGTGCACTTCTCATTACATTTCAACACTCACACACTTTGAATTATCAAAACTCACATATTATACAATTAGCATACATTTCAATAATACACCAAGAAAACCAATAATACACCAAGAAAACTACATTGGATGTTAAAAAACTACATTTGAAAAACAAAGAAAATTATGAGAATTGGCAAAAAAAATTGCAAGACATTATAGAAAACCCATATATTAAAATCCAAGCAGAAATCAGTACTACCTCCCCTCCATTTTTGTTTTAATCTTCTCAAAATAGATGTATTTATTCCAATTGTTAAGAAAAAAAGCTAGAAAATGCAAGATTCTCACCTAAACCCTAAAAAACCCAACTGAAATCAGAGGTGGTGGCGATGCCTTGGAGGTGCCGGAGGTGGTGGCGCTGGAAGGAGGGAGGGGATTTGGGGGGAAATTGCTGGAAGAGGTGGTGGTGAAGGTGGAGGTCGCGGCTGGGCAGAATGAAGAATGAGGGAGAGGCTTCCTGCCTTAGATATATTTATAGAAATAAAACGCACAAAACGACGTCGTTTAGACATTTAATAATAGCGACGGAATTGGCAAATTCGGTCGCTATTCGATCGCCACTTAGCATGCTTAACACTTGTCAAAATTTTCAAATAAATTAGCCCGCGAAATAGCAAACGATGTCGTTTAGGCATTTAATAATAGCGACCGAATCGCGACGGAATTTTCCAATTCCGTCGCTATTCGGTCGCCACTTAGCGTGCTTAACACTTGTCAAAATTTTCAAATAAATGAGCCCGCGAAAAAGAAAACGATGTCGTTTAGGCATTTAATAATAGCGACCGAATAGCGACGGAATTTGCCAATTCCGTCGCTATTCGGTCGCCACTTAGCATGCTTAACACTTGTCCAATTTTTCAAATAAATGAGCCCGCGAAAAAGCAAACGATGTAGTTTAGGCATTTAATAATAGCGACGGAATTTGCCAATTCGGTCGCTATTCGGTCGCCAATTAGCATGCTTAAACACTTGTCCAGTTTTCAAATAAATGAGCCCGCGAAATGGCAAAAAGACGTCGTTTAGGCATTTAATAATAGCGACCGAATAGCGACGAAATTAGGGTTAGGGTTAGGGTAGGGCGACCGACATAGCATATTCGATCGCTATTATTCTCCCGGATTCCGTTTTTTTGTAAAATAGCGGGGTTTTTAAGGATATATAGAAACATTTTACCTAATAGTAACTAACATAGGCAAAATGCTTCTATATATCCTTAAAAACCCCGCTATTTTATAAAAAAAACGGAATCCGGGAAAATGATAGCGACCGAATAGCGACGGCCTTCGCAAATTCCGTCGCTATTCGGTCGCCCCTTAGCTTAATAGCGGCCGAATAGCGACAGATTTAGTAAAAACTTATAAATCTGAAAACCGACATCGTTCTAAATGTGAGTACGAACTAATATGAATATTTTAGTAATTATTTGTTTATTAATAATCAATTAATAAAATTTTAACTCCATCACTTAATGATTCACATAAATGCACACACAAATGTATTACTTGAATTGTTCTGCTTTGAGTACATATCGGTATTTTATAAATCGGGACTGAAAACTCATTCGATGAGTAGCGCAGATTCGTCGTTCCGCTGACCTAAGACTTTGTATATGTATTTTTCTTATTTTAGTTACTATTAGGTAAAATGTTTCTATATATCCTTAAAAACCCCGCTATTTTATAAAAAACGAAAATCGGGAAAACAATAGCGACCGAATAGCGACGGAATTGGAAAATAATAGCGACCTAATTTTGGTAGTTATTCGGTTGCTATTCGGTCGTTATTCCGTCGGTATATTTTCCGTCGGTAAAGTCCGTCGGTAGTCGGTCGTTAACGAAAATAAAATGACGTCTTTTTGTGTCCTTCATTTATTACTATACAAATAAACACCGTTATGTATTCGGTCGGTATTCGGTCGTTAACTTCCGTCGGTATTCAGTCGTTATATATTCCGTCGGTAAACGGTCGTTAATATCCATCGGTATTCGGTCGTTAAGGGTGAACAAACCGACGACGTTTCAATTTGGTCAACGAGACCAATGTGGCCGACGGATGAGCGACGGAATAACGACTGATTTGTTTTCGGTTTCTATTCGGTCAGTATTCCGTCGTTAAATTTGTGACCGAAAATTTCGGTCGCTAAAGTCGGTCGCTATTTAACTGTTTTCTTGTAGTGCGACTTTTACAACACTGGGCTCAATGGTTTAAGGATGATCCCATTTAGAGGAGGGTCCAGTTGTACAGTACAAAACGATAGTCAATAATTAGTAATTTGGGATGGATCCTGCGATAAATTCGTTTCTAGACAAGAGCTCGAGATTGAGCTATGGCACGACCAACAACAACAATTAAACAACAGTAATAAAGAAGCAGCAACAAAACAATAATACAAGTAACATATAAATTAATGCAATAAAACATGTGTAAACATTTTATCACAATTCAGTAACTTTAAAGTACTCAATTCATGCTTTTTAAGACAGAAAAACAAAGGTGAAGATCATTACTTTACATGTTTAACTTCAAATTCCAAAGAACACAAAGATTCATAATTCCCAGAAAATAAGCCCATTTCCCGAAGAAAAACCTCACAACTGAACTGTTGAAAAATGATTTCCATCGTCCAGATTATAGCCCTATCAGTCCTTTATCCATCGCTTCGATCAGACTCTGTTTGGTCACTCAAATATGAAATCTATCACAACCTCTATGTTTTTTCAGCCTTCTCTTTTCTTTCGTTTCTCTCTTCTTTTTCTTTCCCTCTCTCTCTCTCTCTTTGTAACCTCCGTCCTCAAAATCCAGCAATAACTAAACAATTAGTCCGTTGAGTTTCTAACTTCAACACTTAGGTCCCTCACTAACCCAACACATCAATACACCCCTCAAACTCTTAAATACTAACATATAACCAATAAACATTTAATTACACAAACTTAAAGACTTGATAAATCAGAAGTCCATTGACAGATGTGCATGTTCTTGCTTGAAAAACTGTCTGACTTCTACCTTTTCTTTTTGCTACTGCTTAAATCCAATACCATTGGTTGCAGAAAGATAAAAAGAGTAAAAAAAATAAAAAAATCAAATCACATGAGTTGTACGTAGTCCCAGTGTTATTAAATTTCGGCCATGGCGGATGGCGGTGGCGAAATTGGGGACTGGCGCCATATAATCCATGTGGTGGTGAAACCGGCCGATTTTAACACAGAGGCCATGATGGCCATGGCGTGAATGACGGATGCAGGGTTAGTTTTTTTTTTCCTTTTGGGCTTATTTAATGTTGGGTTTTTCCTCTTTGGGCCTGAAATAGGCTAGGGCTTCAAAAGAAGCAGCCTAAGTTACTACAATTTTTAAAATAAATACTAGCTGCCTTAAGCTTTAATTAAACAAAAAATAGCAGCCTTAAGCGTTTAACAAAAATGAGCAGCCTTAAGCGTTTAACAAAAAAGAGTTGTTTCGTCTTTTACATTTGTGACCAACTCCGGCGATCAGTTCCGGTGACCAGTTCTGGGTTTAAAAAAGCACGCCTCAGGCGCGAGGCGACCTGAGGCGAGGCTGAAAATGCCTCCGGGGGTCTGAGGCGAGGCGTGTCCACGAGGCGAGGTCGAGGCGAGCTTGGGGCGCACAAAAATGAAAAAAATTGCTTCATAGGCTAAAAATTTTGTTTTCAAATTTTCTATTTCTTGATTTTGTTTTGATTTTTTGTTTTCAGATTTTCTATTTCCTGATTTTTACAGATTTTTTATTTCAACTATGGATCCTAATGCTCCATCATCGGGTAATGCTCCATCGTCGGGTGACGCTGCAAGAAAATATAGTAAGCAAGATGTCACAAATAGAACTAATTTCACTTGTGACTTTTGTAAGAAAGTAATTAAAGGAGGAGGTCAACGAATAAAACAACATCTAGTTGGAGGATTTAATATAAAATATATGCTTTTATCTAGTATTTATAATATTGAAATAATGTTTATAATACAACATTGTATATATATATATATATATATTTAATTTATGAGAATTTTTGCAAAAAAAAAGAGCGCCTCGCATCCTTGATCGTTTTTTCGCCTCGGTTCGCCTCACGCCTTTTAAAACTAAGGACCAGTTACTTTTTTTTTTTAAATACTTTTCTGATTTCTCTGCTATTTATCGTTTTTTCACTTTTTTTCTTCATTCTCTGCTTTTTTTTTAATTAAAAATTTAGGGGCAGGTACGTTTTTTTTTTTCTTTTTTTCTTCATTTTCTATGCTATTTTTTCTTTTCTCTCAGTTTGTTTTTCTTATTCAGTCTGGGCTATTTTTTAATAAAGAATTTAGGGGGCCAGGGCTTTAAAAAAATTATTATTTTTTAAATGGGGCCTTTTACTGGTTGAGGCCTTGTTGAACGTGAACTTTTATTTTCTATTTTAGTTAAAATTATGCTACGATGGTTGAAGTGTTTGGTCTATGATTTTATTATATTGATGTTTGTTTTGGTGTTTTTACATATATAAAAGTTATTTTTTTAAGGCCGCCATAATCCGCTACGCCATGCGCTATTTTCTATGGCGGATTGTTAGCTTTCCTCCGTAGCCCGCCATCCACCATTGATAACACTGCGTAGTCCATGATTCAGTTGCTTCACTCGCGTATATTTCTTAACTTGCATTGTCACCTTCTCACTTCACAAAGACACTCAATTTCATCTACCCAAAGCTTTCCTCTTGATCGATATAAATACTTCCTTAGACCAGGGGCCTTATAATAATCAGAAGTTCTCCTGTAGGACACCCATACTATGCAAATTAGAAGTGTTTTTTTTTTTTTTAATAATTAGATTAGAAGTGCATAAATAGGATTTTCATCATGTGCAGGAGTGAAATATTACCTGCATATCCTAACACTAATTTGCATGCCACAGGATGATGCAAGCACTAATAGACAGGCTAGTACCATTACATGTTCAACAATTGCTACAAGATTATGATAATTGGGTTCGTAGAAAGGAAATACTTCTAATAACAGACCTCTGATACAGATGTGGCAATCTGTTCCTCGACTTTATGCAAGTATTTGCTATATAGTTTACGGTACTATTATTATGGAGATAGTAAAGTTTGAAACAACCATCCATTAGAGTACCTTTTTTTTTTTTTGAAACCCGATTGGGCGGTCCCATATAGGGGAGAGAGAACTGCCTCAGACGAGGAGGAGATAGCCCTAGAAAGGGAGATTAAAGCTTGCCGCCTGCCCCGTTGGGTTAGGACACATTTGATATCCATTAGAGTACCTGACTTGCATTAAAAGATATAACCAAACATCATTTTGTTTGCCTATGACCTTAAATGATTTTCAAGTGTAATCGAAATATTAAGTTGGTTACTACAAACTTGTATGACGAACGAAAAATGGTCTAATCCTTTTTTATTGATGTTCCCTTATCGTTCATACTAGGACCGTCTTCCTGAGTCATTGGAATTTTCATCTAATCTTCATTCATATGTTTGTTCCTTTTGTTGCTTCAGGGAGTTTGATAGATCTGGATCTCGCAAAACAACAAAAGGCGTAAACTTTATATTAAAGCATCTTAATGAATCTTTATGCTATTGGAGTATTTCTGTAGTTCAGTCCATGAATCTTTATCAGGTGAGAAAATATATAGCATATCGTAAAACGTATCTGCCTTCTTGAAGTGATAAAACTTTAATGTTTTTCAATAGTTTAAAGTCTCTACCTTTAAATTGATTAATTGAAATTTCTTGTCATTAACAACCCCTAAAGATGTATTAAGATCAGTGAATTATCTTATTAATGCGTTAAGAGTCTTAAGACTTGGGGCATCAGGTAATGAGCAATCTGGTGCAAGCTTGATTTGTTATTGCAATTAAAAAAGTGACACGTGGAGGAACTGAATTGGCCATCTTTAATCTTGGTCTTTCTTTCTATGCCATGCAATCTTTCCTCTTTTCTTCAGTGTAGACTGTAGACCTTTTACAGGGCAGCTCCTTATTTTTTCGGTTAATCAGATTTTGTTTCTCTCCAAGATGGCTCGGTTTAGCCTATAAATTTACTAATTTACCCTGCAAATAAAATATCAAATAGGTGAAGATAATACCATTCTAAACTCAAAATTGAATATGCAAATGTATTATTAAGCACGAAATCACTATAAAAGTAGAATGAAATATAGATAAATTTACTAGTTATCAAATACCCACGCTTAAGCTTTGATTGTCCCTGAGCAAAGAAAACTAAAAACACAAATTCAACATAAAACTTATATTTTTCAACACATTCATTCTCAAATAAGTAAGAATAATGTATTCTTTCAAACTTATGAAAGAATGATAACCGAGTAAAGTAAATATAAAGCTTAAAAGTAAATTCATTCTAATCAAGAGAATACAAGAAAGACACGTAACAATTTTACAAAACAAGTCACGAAGTAAATGTTATTAAAATGTCCCTTATTCTTCTTGAATCTTTCTTCTTCTTGTTTTTCTTGAATCCTTCTTCTTCTTGAACGAATCTGAATTGCTTCTAGGCGTGAATCACTTTCCTTAAGTAATATTTGCCCCCTGTGGTGCTAAGTTGTGATGCAAATTCACTAAGGATACAAAGAAGCCTTACTTAAATTTGAGTGCACTCTCAACTTCAATCTTAGAATGTTTTCTTTTGTGTGTTGTGTGCTTTGATTCCTCTAATTTTCTTTCTATTTATAATGAATGAAAAGGTATGGTAGTAACTTCATGAATTGTCACACTAGTTCATGAAAAGAAACATTAATTCATGAAAAGAAGCATTCATACATGTTCGTGAAAAATCACATTTGTTCATATTTCATGAACAATCACATTGTTCCATATTGTCATATCTTTCCAATACACATTTTCAATTGAAAATGTTTCCAACCATCTCCCCCATTTCCAATTGATAGTTTTAGTTGTTTCAAATACAATCAATCGGAACCAATTGCATAGATGCTGGTATCTCGCGATTTGAACCAACACTTAGCAAAAATTCATAACTACAAATCTGAAGTGAAATGGTGGATAAAATTCTTGCTTGCACGCACAGTGTTTCTAGTGCCTTTTGCATCATCTGCCAAAGTTGACCTATCGTAATGGCTTGTCAATCAATGCCAGAGGTGCGGACTTGCCTCATTGTTTCATATGCCAATTCTTCAGGAACAGAGTTCACAAAAGCTTGTTTTAGGCTAATATCACCAATTTGGTTAAAGATATAACCTTTTGCACATTCGATCAAAGTGTTTTTCCAAGTCTTTCATTTTGATGGAGCAACACTTCATTTTTAGGAATTCTGTTCTGTCAAACTTTGCACATGTTTTTCAATTATCATCTTTAATTCCTTTTCCTAGTTTCCTTTTCTTACTTTGTTTCCCGTAGAGATTTTCGAGTGTTTCTAGCAGTAGTATGTTTTAATATTGTTTATATTATCAAGTATTTTAATTATCTTAGTCTTATTTTAATATTTCTTCCTACTACTGTCTTTATCAAAAAACGTGGGCAAACTTCAATTTTCAACTTTTCTCCATTTTCAAAGTATTCACTTCTTAGTCTCCCCCAGTCCCCATTATTAAGCTTTATCTAGAATTATGTGGTTTTAGAGTCCAGATTTCAAGACCGCCTTATAATTACTTGCTTTTACTGTATTTATTCTATTTTCGAGTCCGCATTTCAAGTCCGCTATGTAGTACGTCAATTATTTTCTTTTACTGTACTTATTTTGTTTTCGAGTCTGGATTTCAAGTCTGCCCTGTAATTATTATTTTTTACTGTACTTATTTTGTTTTCGAGTCCGGATTTCAAATTCGCGTTGCAATCCTTTGCCTATAAAATGTAGTGTAATCTCCTACTCATTACTCAAAATTTGATGAGTGGAGAAAGTGTTAGAAATAAAGAAGTTTTGTCCACAAAATTCTCTTCTTCTTTCATTTTGTTCCCAAAATAAAAATAAAAAATTGCAGTAAAGCATAGAGTAAAGGAAAGAATGTTGTATCAGAGACAAACAAACTCACAATTCACTTGTATTATAGCTTCGATTACATAAATGAATTTGATCATGAAATCGATCATCTGCCCTAGGGTTCTTACACCAGAAATGAGGGGGGAAAGGGGAATTCAAACTTAACAAGTTTGCAAAATGAATAGATGCCAAAAATATCTAATACTCTCCATTTTTTTTTATAAGTAATGAGTAACCGGGCCACCCAGATGCTTTGACCTGGAATCTAGGATCCGCACATTCTTTAAATGAGAAGCTCCCAAACCTTAGTTCGAATCATCCCTCAGGCCAAGCCTATTATTTATTTAATCACTACATAACATTGCCCCCTGTCACACCCCAAAACCGGGTGATGACATGGTAGTGTCTTGTATGCTAACAATACACAGAACCCACAGCAGAGAGGATTTTGATTTATTATATCATATTATGTAAAGGAATACTAAAAGACTAATATTAACTCAACATTTAAAATATAACCAAAATAAGTGAAATGTAGGTCTAACTAAGTGTTATTACACCATATGAAACATAAATAAAGAGTACTAATCTATTACATCCAGTTATAATCACTCATCCAAGTCCCCATTCCAAGCTTCCCCATACTCAGCATCAAGTACTTGTTCATCTGCAAGTAAGAAAAATAAAAGCATGAGCTGCGAAACCAGTAAGCATAACACACTTGGGATGAAACATCAAATGAGACACAAAACACTTTTCCCAATTCCCAAATCAAGATTGAAAAACATACAAGTTTAAGTCCCTTCACTAGACTCATTTTACACAAGAAACCTCACCAATAACCTTTTAGAAATCACTAGAAGGAACCAAGACATCATAAAACACAAAAGTACAAACTACCATCACTTCTGTCGACTTGACACTCCTACCGGTCGACCTAAGGGTCTGAGAAAACAGGACAAACTCACTGTCCCAAATTTGGTAGACCGACACCACCAGCCGGCCAACCGACTTGGACTTCGGTCGAGGGGTTCACTAACCCGGTCGACCTACTAAAACTAACATATCGTCTGTTTTCTCTCAGTAATTTGATCGGACGATAGGATAATGCTTCGGTCGACCGACCGACCGCGGTCGTTTGAGGTCCAGTCAGTCTGTTTTTCAGTATAAACTTGTGAAGGAAAAGTGCATTTATGCACAATCTGGATTCCAACCCCAAAAATACAAATTTTGATGCATATGAACATATAAATGACACTGCCAAACATATAAACAAGTAAGACATAAACCGTCATCGTTAAATCCAACATTTGTACATCAGAAATGTGATTCAAGCTTCATGCTTTCACTTATCCCAACACACGACATACACAACATTGGATCCTTCGAATACGACTCTTGCTATGACTCAACAAGTCACACGGAAGAGCTCAGTTGTAAAGTCACAACTCTAAAGTAATTACTACCACGGTCTCCAACTTTAAGCCTAGATGGGAAGACTTTCGAATGCACACATGGGTTCAGTGTCTCCCCGAACAAAGGGCTTATATTTTAAGGATCCATTCACATTGCTTCATTGTCCACCATTTTGGACTTCACAAAGACCGTCATAGTCCCTAACATTTCTCCTGATTAGGAACGAACTCACATTATAAACACATGTCGAGAACTCCCGGGTTTAACGACAACACAACACACACACATGCACTTGAAAAAATCCTGCAATAAAGTCGATCCTAAACAAGAGCTCAACCGGTGACGACTCTATAGAACACATAGCATTTAAGACCCCAAAAATAGTAACATCAACAATATCTGATCATGATAAAATGCAACAACAACACACGTAGTTATATCCAATGCATAACATACAAGTATGAATATAACTGACATTTTATCTTATGCAATAAAACATGCTGTAAATCCTTTAAACATGCATTTTCCAGAAGTTTAAAGACAACATTTCATGAGTTTTTTTACAGTAAAAATAAGGGTGAATATCCTTACTTGGTAGCAAGCAATTACACAAAACCAGAAAATATGCGCACAAGCAGTAACTTCAAACATGAAAATCCGTTCGTGGAGAACTTGAAATCAATCCCCGTTTCTTCTCACACGTAGCATTATCAGTTAAATTTGAAGCGCAACAAGAATCACTTAAATCCGAGTTCTATTACTACTTCAATTATGAATTCCTCCAAATTCTCTCTATTTTTACTCGATCTGCACATACTTGTATCCCGAAGATGATATCTCACAATCCGGTCGTTAGAATGCAGTTTCCTTCAGTCAGAATATATTTTAAGAAGTCTAGTATATATGGTTAAAATTTGGGAATGGTCAGAGGTCGGTAACTATGTCTGCCAAGGTATTTACTCCCGCTGCCCAGATTTCCAAAAAATGGGTTTTCTCTCTTTTCTTCCCTTCTCTCTTCCTTTCCTTCTAACTCCCCCTTTCTAACCTCTCTAACTCCCTTTCTATATGTTACAGTAAAAAACCACCCCAAGATAACTATTCAAAAGGTGACAAAAGGCCCCCAAGTTTCTAATTTCACACATTAGGTCCATACACTTACAAACTAGATCAAAGCACCCCTCAACACAAAAAGGACAACAATTAACTTGTAGTAGACACATAACACATGAAATAGAGTACTCATGTTATACACGCAAGTTCAAAAAATTCAAGTTATCACACTCCCTACTCCCCCTCTCCCACGACAAAATTCATCTTGCCCTCAACCTGACCAAGAAAATGTAGGCCATTTTTTCAAGAAATCTTCAGCATCTCCCCATGTTGCATCTTCTTCAGGAAGATTACTCCAAGAAATGAGCCATTGGACAACTGGCCTGTTGAATTTCTTGACCAATCTTCTATCCAAAAGTGAATCAGGTTCTACCATGAGTTGGCCATCTGAGTTAACCATTGGAAGATCCATTTGAGCAACCATTACTTCCCCTTTTTTTAACTTCAGTTGGATGATATGGAATACATGGTGAAGTTTGGATCCTGCAGGCAAGGCCAGTTCATAGGATATACTCCCCCATTTCCTCACAATGGCATATGGACCAAAGTACTTGGGAGATAGGTTTTGGTTCCTTCTCAGAGCTAAAGAATGCTGCATGTAAGGCTGCAACTTTACATAAATCATATCTCCAACTGAAACGGTGTGAATGATAAATTGATATAAACTAGAGTGATTGAAATGTGGGAATTGGGTTTTAAATTCACATCCCACACGGGAAACTCATGAAAGAAAAAAACACTTTATAAGTTAAAGTGGTTGACATGTGTTTAAATTGTGTTACTTGTATTATGCCCCGTGTGAGAACCTTGTGCGCATAGATGGCTCGTCGATACCAAAATAACTTGAACTTGTTTGCAGAAGCGACCTGCGTACACGAATTCTGGACCAAAACTCGCGGGCCTGATCAGCCTATGTTTTGCTACTGGTTTGAATTTTTTGGCATTCGAATTTTGCTGTAACAGCTGCAATTACACTGAGGATTATGGTTGTGGACTATGACAGTTGCCATTGATATTAGCTTTATGGTTTTGACTGAACAGCAAGGTTTATTGCAGGATTAAACCTAGACTGTTTCATGTCTCATTTCAGTGCCTATAAAAGGCAGGTCAGAGCTGCCAAGAAGAGCATCCCGAAATTCCCCTCTCCCTCTTGCTTTTTACACTTCATTTTTTCCTGCACTTCATACTGTCTACGAGTTCTGCTGTTACTAGTTTGGTTCAAGGTTCTGTTTCTCTTGCTTCAGAGAACCAGAAAGTGTTCAAGAGTGCCAGAAGCTAATCAAGAGGGATTATGGATGTGGACTATAACAGGTGCCATTGATACTGGCTTTATGGTTTTGACTGTAACAGCCAGGTTTATTGCAGGATTTGTCACACCCCGTATCCAAGAAATGACCTGGGAGCGTTCCGTTTTGACAAACGGAACACATAACCTATAACATAAAACTCATACATGCATCAACGGAAGCTATAAACATGCTAAGAGATAAAACCTCAAATAGTATATATATATATATATATATATATATATATATATATATATATATATATATATATATATATATATATATATAAACTTAACTTAAATGGGTACATCATAATTTAAAAAGGAAATAGTACAACTTAAACATACTTCAAAGTTCATCACAGTTAGTCTATCCCTGGTACTCAAACACGACGTCCCAAAAACATTTTATAACTTTAAAAACATAATCACCAATAAAGAAGTAAAATCATGGAATGCAAAATATTTCTAACTTCTTAGAATATTGGGAGTGCATGATCGCCGCCTATATAACGACCCTACACTCTGATCCTCCACCCTAGGAATCAGAAATGCCTGCGACTCAACCTCCCAGCTTTCTCGACAGCTTCAGGAATGACGGTTGCACACCCACCACTCCCACCCCTCCACTTCTAGGCCGCTAGGAAGTGAATGTTGTAGCCTAGCGTATACGTGGGAATGCCTAGCTTCTCAATAGCTCGAGTACAGACGATGGCCATCGTCTACAACCTTACTACGAGACAACTAAACAACTCCAAAACCTGAAAAACAATTAGAAAATGACTTCTATTTCACTGCAAAACAACTCACACCAAATATCTAATGCAAACATCATATATCATTGTATACTGTTCGTGACATCGTACATCGGCCTCTCCCAAAATCTTATCAATGTACTTATCATATAACACAACTCTACATGCTACATCTTATCCACAAGTTAGGTACATTGACTCCTCATGAAATCCATAGCATAACATAAACAAACTGGATCATTTCTTAGTCAATGTCCCTACTGGGATGTTCCCTTATACTTACAATCATAAAAACAACAAGTACTCATGCTATCACAGACATGCGCAATTAAACATCATACAGTTCATGCATTCACATTAAATGTTGCTTCATCCACTTTTATGCAAGAAAACATGATAAAACCATTTTTTATTCATACTTCATACATAATATGTAAAATATCATTTTATGAAATCTTTGGAAAAATTCAAAGTTGAAGGGCCCTTACTTTGAACACTTAATCGGAAAATCAAATGAAGATATGAGAGGAGAATTTCTGGTTTGTATTGGCCACTTCTAGAAGCAATAACTCTAAATGAGATTGTTGAAACTTAATCTCCGCCGTTCAGAAAATACTTCTACAAGTCTTCTAAGATCAGGCTTCAATTGCTACTTCGCCATTCAGAAAATACTTCTACAAGTCTTCTAAGATCAGGCTTCAATTGCTACTTCAACTTGGTGATCTATCCTCAGCACTCTGATTCTACTCGAACTGCCACAACCTTCTACTCCGATGATGATATCTCTTAATCCAGATCTTAGAATGGAAATTCCTTCAGGCCAGAATCTAGTTTAGGGGGTCTAGTATCTATGGTTAAAATATGGGAGTAATCCGAGATGATTTTCTATGTCTGCCAAAGTGTTCTTACTTGCTGTCCAGATTTTCCAGCACTCTTATTTTCTCTCTTTTTCTTTCTTATTCTTACCTTCCCTTCTCTATTTTTCTCCTCTATTTATAGGCTATCTAAAATCCAGATTTCTGGAAGGTTATAACTCCAAAGTAGACAACCAATCAATAGGTACCTCCCTCTTCTTGACCTTATCTTAAATGGCACCCCTTCATACAGTTACCAATTAAACTAACCAAAAAGTTCATCTTGCCAATTAGGTCATCTAACATCTTATCCTAGCTAGTACCCCCATAAGAATAATTAGAATAAAAAGTACATATAACACATAGAATATATAATCACATTAAACATGCTATCGAAAGGTCCTGGGTATCACATTCTTCCCTCCTTACAAAAGTTTCGTCCTCGAAACTTGCACCCCCTGCAAAAATAGATCTTACAACGGCCCTAAAGGTTTTATACAAAACGGATATGGTTCTATAGGCAACCTAAAAGTACAAGGAACAAATAACATTTATGAAATATTCGTGCCACCACTACGGTACTCTGATTACTTAAATATGATTACTTGAATAAAATACATGATTACTTAAAGATGAGTCATGCCATCAATTTATGTAATTTAATACTACAGAGTTAACATGGCATCTCGTTCTCCAAAAAAAATATGATAAATAAAATACTCAAACACATAGTTCACAAAGCAGGCAATCAGACATGAGGTATTGAGACCGTCTTCCAACTACAGTGGTTCCCCCTTCCGGGAATCAGACAGGCGTTATTGAGACCGTCTTTCCACCTTTTGTGGCTGCTATGCCAAACCGACCAATTCATTTTGGTCAGTTTGACAAACCCAAGAAGTTTAAAGGTGGCAGCAACTTTAAGTTGTGGAAGGAAAAAACTATGTTTTTCCTTACCACTCAACATCTGATTCGGTTTATCACTGAGGATAAACTGGTGGAGGACAGTAATGATCCTCAATCTGAAACCACGGTACGAACGTGGCTAAGTACGGACTACCTATGTCGGCACAGTTTATTAATGAACTCAGATGATTCTCTTTATCAGTTGTACTATGAAAAAAATACAGCAAAAGACTAATGGGAATCTCTTTTGAAAAAATATACTGTGGACGATGCGGGGATCCAAAAAGTTTATAGTCGCTCATTTCCATGATTTCAGAATGGTGGATGGAAAGTCTGTTCTTGAACAGAGTAGAGAGTTTCAAAAGATATATCATGATCTTGCCGTTGAGGGCATGGGAATTAACAACTCTTTACAAGTAGTGTTATTGATTGAGAAGCTTCCTCCTTCTTGGGATGATTTCAAGCATTACCTGAAAAATAAGAAGAAGTAAATGACTCTGGAAGATCTGATGTTGAAACTAAGGATTGAACAGGACTCACAGAAGATGAGTAAGAAGCCAAATAGCTCCGTTGCTAAGGCTAATGTAATTGAAATTGACAATTCAAGGAATAACGCTAAGAGAAAGCGTCCAAATGAGTCAAAGGTTTCAAACTCCAAGTTTACAGGAACCTGTTATGTGTGTGATAAACCTAACCACAAAGCTAAGGATTGTCGAAGTAGAGTTGCGGTAACTAACAAGAACAAAAGAAACCCTGATACTGGGAAGAAGAACAGGAATCAGAAGGCTGGCCAAGTTAAAATGGCAGAAGATGGAAGACTGGGCTCTGGAATGGAAGACATGCATCTGGTAGCTGTCGTTTCAGAGGTAAATTTGGTTGGAGGCAACCAAAATGAGTGGTTTGTTTATACTGGGGCCACTCGTCACATCTATACAAATAAGTGGATGTTCAAGACATACCAAGTTGTTGAAGATGAAGTCTGCTATATGGGAAACTCTGCGGTCTCCAAAGTAGAGGGAAAGGGTACTGTTGTCCTAAAAATGACATCGGGAAAGGAGGTGACTCTGACTGATGTGTACCATGTGCCAGAGATCCGGAAGAACCTCATTTCGGGAATAGTGTTGAACAACAAAAGGTTTTAAACTTATCTTTGAAGCAAACAAGTTTATTCTGACCAAGAGTGGTGCCTTTGTGGGAAAATAGTATTTAGCTGGAAATTTATTTAAAACGAATGTAATGACAGTACTACCAAGTACTGTGCCAATTGCGGTTAATGTAATTGAGGCTTCCATTAGCTCAGCTGGTAAAATTTCCCAATAGGCTAATAAAGATGTTAAATTTGCTTATTCTGTTGAGTATTTTAATTTATGGCATGATAGACTAGGTCATGCAAATATTAAAAGTATACAAAAATTAGTTTCATTAAACTTGCTTCCAAAATTTAACATTGACAAAAATTACAAGTGTGAAACTTGTATTGAGGCAAAGCTCCATTCAAATGAAAGAAGTTCAGTACCGTTAGACTTAATTCACACTGCGGTTTGTGATTTAAAATATGTGCAATCAAGAGGCGGTAAAAGTTACTTCATCACTTTTATTGACGATTGCACAAGATTTTGCTATGTTTACTTAATGAGAAGTAAAGACGAAGCAATAACTATGTTTAGCCATTATAAAAGTGAAGTTGAAAATCAACTTGGCAAGAAAATTAAAAGGCTAAGAAGTGATAGGGGTGGAGAATATGAATCTCCATTTGCACAGTTGTGTGCTGAAAGTGGGATAATTCATCAAACAACCGCACTATATACTCCAAAACAAAATGGAATAGCAGAGCGTAAAATAGAACTCTTAAAGAGATGATGAATGCAATGCTAATAAGTTCTGGCTCACCCCAGAATTTGTGGTATCATATCCTAAACAGATTACCACATAAGATACTAGATAGAACTCCTTATGAATTATGGAAAGGTCACGCACCTTCTTATAAGTTCATAAAAGTTTGGGGATGTCTAGCAAAGGGTCCAATTCCGCCCCCTAAGCGGACGAGAATAGAACCTAAAATGGTAGATTGTGTGTTTATAAGATATGATAGGATAGTAGTGCTTATAGATTTTTAGTGTATAAATTAGATAACTCTGAAGTGCATGTAAATACAATTATTGAGGCTAGGGATGCTTGCTTCTTTGAAGGGATTTTTCCTTACATTAAGTGTTCGAGCTTAAACCCTAAAAACATCAAGAAGGGATTTTTCCTTACATCAAGATGAGAGGATTGTGGGGAAAAAAGAACTTCAAGAAGAAGTTGAAGAACCCAGACATATCAAAAGAGCTAGAAGGGAAAAGTCATTGAGTCCAGATTTCCTAACTTATTTGTTAGAAAATGATCCTTTGACTTATAGAGAAGCTATTACTTCTCCATATTCTGACTTATGGAAATAAGCATTTGATTGTGAAATAAATTCAAATCTTCAAAACCATACATGGGAACTTGTGGAACTTCCACCGGGTTGCAAAGCATTATGTCACAAATGGACACTACAAGAGTTAAGATCTTTAGTGACAACTTTTCTGTGACGAACTTGCATTTTGTCACGAATAAAAGGTTAGTTGTGACAATACGTTGTATGGTCACTAATGTTAGTAGCAATTGTAATGACTTGTTTTTTGGTCACTAATACAATGTGAATTGTGACAATTTAGTGTCTCTTACAATTAAGTCGTCACTATTGATATATTGATTGTGTCACAAGTATTTTCGTCACTGGAGTGTTGTCACTAATAACATATGTGCTTAGGCGCCAGTTGTATTTTTTTGTGTAAACAAGACTAGTTTGTGACAAAATTTATTTTTGTCAAAATAATTTCTCTTATTGTGACGAAAATGCTTCGTTACTTTTTGTTTTTACTTTTTTTGTGACAAATTTGTTTTGTAACAAAAATGACAATTAGAGAGTGACAACTAAATATCTTCAAAAGAAACAAATATATCACTATGGTCACTATTATTCATATTTTATGTGATGAGAATTATTGTCGCTTTTGTTGATGGTACTGTCGTTATCGAAATAACGCATTAATAGTAAACATATAGTCGAAAAACATGTTTTATTTAACCACTATATTTTTCTTTCATTTTATTTTTTTTAAAAAAAATAAACTAACTACTAAATTATGAATTTTCGTTATTTTACAACATTAAAGGTCATTATTTTAGTATTGGAGACTACATGTAAAAACTAACTATTATATTTATGACTTGTCATTAATTAATTTTTGCTTGCTTGTAATTTTTTACTTTCTTACATTTTATTCTTAATATTTTATTTTGAAAAATATATATGACTTGAAGAACTTTTTTTTTTCCTTTTCTAGTAATATAGAAAGAACTTCGTATCTTGAGAATATATTCAAAGAAGGAAAAACAATTAAGCAAAAGAAGGTTGAGAAGGGAAAACATATTTTTTTATCTCATATTTGTGTTTCTTTCTTTGTCGCACTAATTATATTCTATTCAAGTTTAAAAAATAAAACTGACACTTGGCAGATTATTATTAGTATGATAGGAAGTAAGACACAAGTTCGAAAAATAATATCTCTTTCGGTGATTTTCCCTTAGGGATCCACCATTTTTTTAGATTATAGGTTTTTGTAAAAACACTCACACTTGGCAGGTTATTATTAGTGGTCAAGAAATGTAAAACAAGTAATAGAAATATTTTCCCGTCAAGATTAATAA
Source organism: Vinca minor (assembly GCA_026122235.1). Classification (NCBI taxonomy): domain Eukaryota; kingdom Viridiplantae; phylum Streptophyta; class Magnoliopsida; order Gentianales; family Apocynaceae; genus Vinca; species Vinca minor. Next base: position 60,213 of record JAOCZM010000077.1, on the reverse strand, counting down.
TGCGCCAAGAAAGGAAAAAGACAACACTATAGAGTGAAGTATTAGTCTCACGGGACTAATCAAGCTTTTGAAGCAGTAAACTCCCACATTAATTAGGAAACTAAATAAAATATGATAAAATTGAGATTCTTAATTGGAATTTGTTTCCAATTAAACTTCTTGACTTCTTGTAGTTGCCACCCATGCGGATCCTATGTTATAGAATCTTGTGGGCAGAGTAGGGGGAGATCAATTTACACCCCATTTATATTAGAAGGGGAAATCCTAAAAATTAGGCAACTCCTCATTTACCCTAAAATTTAGCCTCTTAATTTTTATCCCTCTATAAATGTATACTTTTCTTCGATCTCTCCCTCTCACACATATTTTTCCTTCTTTCGTCCACTCATTAACCGATGGCTCAATCCCGAGGTACGATCTGCTTGTATACAAGTTACTAAATGATGCAATATGATAAGTGTGCCTAAGATCTCAGTCCTCCCTTGACCTTTCCAGCTTCTAATTGCAATGCAAAAGATATTAATATTGGGCTTCGTTTAAAGATTGATGCATAAGAGTATTGGGGTCGGAGAGTAGTATAATTTTTTTTTTTTTTTAGGGAAGGAGAATATATTAGGATGGCTATGAATTTACATGATTGTAATTTTTGTTTTAAGATTTCCAATTACTGATATTGTAAATTTGAGTTTAGTGCAATTTGTGACTTTTGAATTATTTGTACATAATATTAATTGATATTGACTCTTTGTTAAAAATTATATATAAATAAAATAAACCATTGAAAATTAATTTTTCAATAATGCTAGTTTCACTGTTGAATCCATAATTTAGTGTGACTTGAATAAACATATTAGTGACAAATTTTTATTTTTGTGATGAAACTCAATTGACAATATTTAAAAAATAAATAGTTACCATGTAATGGTCACCGATAAATATACCAAGAGTGACAAAAGTCTTGTCACAATTTTGGAGTTTTTTAGTGGCAATATAATACTGTTACGAATTTTTTGTCACTATTTAGTCTTTTGTTGTGTTGAAACACGTGTCACAAATATTCAAATTTATTGTGACTACAAGTATTTGTCACATGTAACAATGCCTTTAGTCCCGAGAAATTTGTCACAAATGCATTGGGTAATTGTGATAAATCCCCAAAAGTTGTCCCAATTTCATCAGTGACGGAGTTACTTGTGACGGCACGTGACGACTTCAAAAAAAGGTCACAAATAATAATAGTGGCATAAAATGTACCTTATAGTGACGACTTTCGTCAACACTAAATATCAATTTTCTTGTAGTGGGATCTTTAAAAGAAAGATGAGACTTGATGGTACAATTGACAAGTACAAGGCAAGACTTGTAATTAAAGGATAAAGACAAATTGAGGGTGTTGATTATTTTGTCACTTATGCCCCTGTATCTAGAAAAACATCAATCGGGCTAATTATTGCTTTTGCAGCCTTGTTTGATTTGGAGATCCATCAAATAGATGTGAAAACAACTTTCCTTAACGGAGAACTGGAAGAAGAAATATATATGGAACAACCTGAAGGGTATGTTGTTCCAGGCCAAGAAAACAAGGTGTGTAGACTTGTCAAATTACTATATGTATTAAAATAAGCACATAAACAATGGCATTAGAAATTTGATAGTGTAATGCTATCAATTGGTTTTCAAATAAACCAGAGTGATAAATGTGTCTACGTGAAAGGAAGCAAAGATGATTATGTAATAGTTTGTCTCTACGTAGATGACATGATAATTATTGGTAACAAAGAAAATATTAAAGTTACAAAGAAATTGTTGTCGCAAAACTTCTATACGAAGGATATGGGACATGCTGATGTAATACTTGGAATGAAGATTACCAAAGAATCAGATGGATATTCACTTTCTCAAAGTCATTATATTGAAAAAATATTAGACAAATTTGAAAGAGGAAGTGATTTAATTGCGAGAACACCTATGAAAGTATGTGCTAATCTTCACAAGAATCGTGGAGAATGTGTGCGACAACTTGAATATTCTAGGATCATAGGCAGTCTAATGTATCTCATGGACTGCACTATACCAGATATTGCAAATTCCGTCAACAGACTGGCGAAGTATATAAGTAATCCCAGTTATGAGCACTGGAAACCGTTAGTTAGAGTACTTAGATATATAATGTACACTGCTAACTATGGATGATTTTATACTAGATATCCGGTTGTACTTGATGGGTATACTGATGCAAATTGAATAGCAAATTCCAAAAATATAAAATTCACAAGCGGATACATTTTTGTAATAGGAGGTGCAACGGTTTCATGGAAATCATGGAAACAAACTTGTATTCCGAGATCAACTATGGAATCAGAATTCATAGCTATGGATCTAGCAGGCGAAGAGGCCGAATGATTACGTGGATTTTTGAAAGATGTTCCAATTTTTTCAAAACCAATGCCACCTGTTAGCTTACATTGTGATAGCATGTCAACTATTGGTAGAGCAAAGAATAATGTGTATAATGAGAAGTCTAGACATATACGTCGTAGACATAAATCCTTAAAGAAACTTTTGAAACCGGTGTTATAACTTTGGATTTTGTGAGATCCAAAGAAAATATAGTGGACCCATTAACAAAAGGTCTAACGAGAGATCTTGTTGAGATTTCATCGAGGGGAATGAGGCTGAAGCCCGTAAAATTGATTACCACTCATGATGGCAACCCTACCTGAATTGTAAATCCCAATTGCAGGTTCAAAGGGACAACCGATTTGTGGGGGGGGGGAGCCGAACAAAGGGTGAAAGAGTGATAGACCTTCCATTGGAGGATAAACGAAAGTTTTCAATGATCCTAATACGTATTACGTGAAGTATGACAAGATATTTCTAAATAAGAGATCACCTATATCGAATGTGAATGAGACACTTCTATGAGATGAATTCAGGACTAAATCTCTAGAGCATTCGATGAACATTTCCAAGGAAGACCAGGGCCGAAATGGACAACAACGAAAGAATCGATTAACAGTATAGAGAAATCGTTGTGTGAGTATCGATGTCTTGATACACACAAAACACTGAACAATTCAAGGCATCGAGTCCACTGGTTAGCAAGTGTATCCGATGGTATTTCACTAAGGAAGGTTCAAGGCTAACAACTACCTATCCTGATGCAACGAATTCTCGCCGAACTCTTGCATTGCATTTCATGTGAATTTTAAAAGATTTTCATTCATGCGAGGGATTGTTGGAGAATTGATTTGTATTATAAGAATTGAATTATAATTAAAGTGTCATGAGGACATTTTTTAGCCAATATATTTATATGTTACACCGCTCGGTTTTGAATGTTATTGAGTTTATCACGAAGTGGGTTGCGCAAGCTTCGCGATGATATATAATATGTGAGAAAATCAATTCTTGGTGTGAATAATAAATTGGTATAAAGTAGGGTGATTGAAATGTGAAAATTGGGTTATAAATTCACATCCTACATGGGAAACTCATGAAAGAGAAAAAACACTTTATAAGTTAAAGTGGTTGACATGGGTTTAAATTGTGTTACTTGTATTATGCCCCATGTGAGAACCTCGTGCGCGCCCGCGCAGGGGGTGCAAATGGATGGCTCGTCGATACCAAAATATCTTGAACTTGTGTGCAGGCGCGACCTGTGTACACAAATGCCAGACCAAAACTCGCGGGCTTGATCAGCCTATGTTTTGCTACTAGTTTGAATTTTTTGGTATTCGAATTTTGCTGCAACAGATGCAATTACATTGAGGATTATGGTTGTGGACTGTAACAGTTGCCATTGATACTGGCTTTATGGTTTTGACTGTAACAGCCAGGTTTATTACAGGATTAAACCTAGACTGTTTCATGTCTCCTTTCAGTGCCTATAAAAGGCAGGTCAGTGCTGCCAAGAAGAGCATCCTGAAATTCCCCTCTCCCTCTTGCTTTCAGCACTTCATTTTTTCCTGCACTTCATACTGTCTAAGAGTTCTGCTGTTACTAGTTCGGTTCGAAGGTTCTACTTCTCTTGCTTCAGAAAACCAGAAAGTGTTTGGGCATTGTACCTTAGGAGTTCAGTGTTCAAGAGCGCCAGAAGATAATCTAAGGTCGGACATAATGAAATTAAGGGGAAGAGGTATACTACTATCTCGTCCACGAAAAAATCCAAAATCGGTTGAGGTTCTGAATTTTAATTTTCCTTACGGTTTTCTGTATTATTCTGCAGTGTTAATCAGTACCTCTGTTTTTTGTTTAGCATTCCAGAAATATTCTAACACAACGTACAAAATATCATTTCCTTCCACAATCAGCAAAAATTGTAAACAATATATCTCAAATTTCCAAAGTATCTCAAGTAGAAGATCTAATTTCCAACATAATTAACCTAATTCTCCAATACGTTTATAACTTCTTAATTAACAAATTAAGCATGACAACACAGATTAGTAACATTACAATAACATAAATTAATGAGAAAATCAAGAGAGAAAAAAAACCTCAGAGGAGTGTCCAGCGACGCCCAGAGTACAATCGACAAAAGGCGAGAGAGTAACGGAAGAAAAAACATCCAAAACTTCGCCAAGCATTACAGGAACATGAGAAGAATACGGATTCCCATAATTCTTTGAAAAGGTATCTTCATCAAGCTCTTTATCTGAGCGAGTTTGTCTCTTCAGTGGCGAATCCACCAATTTACTCTGTTTTATCGGCTTTCGCTTATCTTTCTGATGTTGTGTACATTTTGGTCTCTGCTATTTAGTGTGGAGAACGAGGTTGGGGTGCGGCAGAGGAAGGTGGTTCGCCGCTGTGGCTTAAGGGTGAGAGTTTTTTTTTATAAATACTCTTGTCGTAGCTGCATCAACGGCCATGGAAATTCGTGCAGCGAGGGCAATTGTCCGTTTTGGTCTTTATTCTACCTCGGTCTCGTGAGCCGTGACGAGATAGCATGTTACAATATTTCTTTCCTTTTTCAAGTCGGGCACCATTTTATCATAATTTCTTTTCTTTCTCTTTTTTTTTTTAGATTGAATAAAGGTTTTTTATTTTTTAATAAGAAGATTGCACAATAATAATAAGATAGACAGAGTCATTATAATATAGGGATAACCTTATGACATAAAAAAAAAGTTGCATAAAAAGAAATAGATAAAATCTCACAACTAAAAAAATGAATAAGATAGAAATACTAATTCTAGTAAACAAAGTAAATACTTAATCTTCTTCTTCGCAGCATCTTCTTCACCATTAATGAACTACAGTGGCGTGAAAAAATCAGTTTCAACATCTTCCTTAAAAATTTGCAATTATTAAAGACTATTGGCGTGTTAATTGTTTTAGAAATTGCCTTGAGAGAATGTAGAAAACTGATAAAGAATTCATATTAAGTTCGGATTGAAAGATTTCTCACAAGAAGAGAAAAGGAAAGTCTCGATATGTGAATATCTTATACATGTGTTACCTTTGTTAACAACATATCTTTAATCTGGGATGTCTCCCAAGTTGGACGTCTGTGTTGTGCGCCCGCTCGAGCAACTTCTCGGATTATTTTATCATACTTTCTATTATGGTATAAAATAATTTATCACGCAATAATCGTTTTAAGCGATCAAACAATTAATTTACTTTTACATATTAAGACAAATATTTATAAATAAAAATTATAATTTTTCACACAATAATTCTTAAATTAAAAATAATCCAAAAAACAGTACAAGATGAAAAGTTATTTTTCTTCAAACTACACTGGTGGGTTCTGACCCGATATTCATATTGGGGTTCCGGGCTGCTCCAAGCCCGAGTCAACTCGCATCATTATGTACTGAAATGTGTGAATAAACATGTTCAATTTATGTCAACTACAAAAGAGATCGACTCTTCATGGTAATGTGTTCCCTAAACCTTTCCAAATAAAAAAAAAAACTTATGGTAACTCTAGTACTACTCAAATTGGTAACTACTATACTCTTTGGATTTTATCTACTATAAATATTAGGTATCTTTTACTACTTTGATAATCTAATTACTTGCCTTTTAGACATTGAGATTTCTCTTTGTGTCTCCTTCTCTCTCAAGGCAAACTTGAGAATCGAGGAATGGTTGGGAACATCTCCACCACCATTTTTGTCGCACCCCGAAATCGGATGATGACCTGGTAGCACCTCATATGCCAATGAGACACAAAACCAAAGCAGAATAACAGAGTTCACTATACTATTAATAGCGGAATCATTAACACTACATTACTTATCCAAATTATACATTGTCCAACAAAAATAAAGTGAGTAATACTAAGCTATTACAAGCCTAAGTTTAAGTGTTTAAAGGAAATATTCTAACACAAGATACATTATAAATCACTCGTAGTCCTCCCATCCCAGGGTTCCACATAACCAGCGTCCTCGGGTATGTCAACATCTGAAAGTAAGAAAAATAAAGACATGAGCTATAAAGTACAATAAGCATCAACACCCTTTGGATGAAACATCAAATGAGACTCCAAAACGCTTTTCCCCATTCCCAAATCAAGTTTTAAAACCATGCAAGTTTATGTCCCTTCACTAGACACATTTACACATGAAAACCTCACCAAACAACCTTTAGGAAAGCACTAGAAGGAACCGAGACAACAGAAAAAGGTAACAGCCAAACACCTCCAATCCGGTCGACCTAGACTCTCCTACCGGTTGACCAAATGGTCTTTAGAAAGCAGGACAACTTACTGTCCAAAGTCCGGTTGACCGATAGCACCGATCGGTTGACCGACATGACCTTCGGTCGAGGGTTTCACTAACCCCGGTCGACATACTCAGACTCTTCCATAGTCAATTTGCTCCTCATAGTTTGAGTCAGAAGACTGGTTGAAGCTCCGATCGATCTCACCCGGACAATCGTAGTTCAGTCAGCCTATTTTTTCAGTGCAATTTTGTGAAGGAAAAGTGCATTTCTGCAAAATCCGGATTTCAACCCCAAAATGACCAGTTTTGATGCATATGAACATATAAATGACAATGACAAACAAATAAGAAAGTAAGACATAAATCGTACACGTTAAATCCAACATTTGCACATGAAAAATGTGACACAAGCTCCATGCTTTCACCTATCCCAACATACGGACATAACAACATTGGATCCTTCGAATACGACTCATGATATTACACAACATTCACAAGGAAGAGATCAATTGTCTATTCACAAATTTAAAGCAATTACTACAACGGTCCCCCAATTTTGGAAAACCTTACTTTTATGGATATATGGCAATCTTGTGCTTTCTAATATTCATCTTAACTAGATGCCTATATCCTATGGTCTTTTAATTTTGATGCTTATGAATGAAAACAACCTTTCTTTGGAGTATACCTTATGTCATGTGGTTGATTTGTTCATTCTAAGTATGGTGTGTGCCTTGTTGAGCCACCTTTGTTGAGAGTTATGACTTGCTATTAGCCATTTTTGGCATATTCTTGATGGTTGTCATACTCTCTTGTTGAAGTTGTTTTTAGGTAATGATATGAGCCAACAACGTTATTTTTATATACTTTACAAAGTTTTAAAACTATTTGGCCAATTTAAAAAGGACCTAAAAATATGATCACCTTAGTTATTTTTCATTGTTTTTATCTTCAAAGATCCTAAGGTGTGATTTTGAGAACTTTGATGTTTTTAGTAGGTTTAACCTTTGTTCTTACTAGTTTTTAACTATTAAAGGCTGCTCATGATGTTTTGAAAGTGATTTAAAAAAACATTTAAAGGCTTTTTGGCTAAGTTTTGAAAACCATAAAATACCTGTCATCCCCCGGTCGACTCCGGTTGATTGAAGTGCCCTGCTTCAGCTTTAAAATGGTATTTTTCCGAGGTTATCACTTCTAAGCCTTTTATTTTCAAATTTCTTGGAAGTTGGAACTTATTCTATGAATCTTAAAACCTTCCAAGAACTTCCAAAACATCTTTAAAAAAATTGGCACATCGTAAGGGGGAGCTTTCTTATATTTTTGGATTTGTAAAACTTAAAACCCCCTTTATGAAATAGTCAAAGACATATCTTTGTATGTGCCTTTTATATGGATACTTAGAGAGGATGGAGAACATTTTGAGCTTTATGCTCTTGAAGCCTTGTTTTGATAGACTATAATTTGATAAGTATGTTTACCTGGATGTAATACATGACAAATATGCCTCATATTATCTTGGTTGTCATATTTCCTTGAAACTTCTTTGATATTATAACTCTTAGCATTTGACTAGTTTGTTGATAGTTTGTACTTGGTGGGTAATTTCATGGCAGAAGTACCACATGGCAAATGTGCTTATCAAAATTTTGGTTGTCATGTCTCCTTGGAATTTCTTACATAATATGTTGCATTCTTTCACATTCTATCATGTTTTGAAGGAAGGATGTGTTTTTTATTGCATTTCTATCTATCCTCCTTCCCTAATGATATGTTTTTAATGTTAAAATATATCAAATATCACTAGTTTTGATGGCTTGTCATTAATATTTCCAAAACCTTCATCTCTCTTGGTTATCCATCTTTGGGAAGTTGTGCTCACTTTATTTGATTCATAACTTCCCCTTTCAAACTTATTTGTTTATGTGCTTACCTTGTATTATCTTTCTTACATCACCTTTGTAGTTTGGTTTAGATTCATTTTTGAAATATATTCTTAACCAACTACTTGAGGAAGAGACTTGATATTTTTTAATATTTTTTATTCTCTTACCCTCTCTATAGGTGATGCATAAGTACTTATTGTTTCTTGCATATGCTTTGTATTAGTTGTCTTATCAGGACACAAAAGAAAAAGCAACGATGTTAAAAGCAAAGACATATGCACACACAAAGAAAACAAGAAATCTCCCTTCACCAACAATCTCATCCACTTACCATTGATGATGATCTTGAGGGATGATGACTAGATGAGACATTTAAAAGGTAAATAAGGAAGTTAGGAAGTTTCTTTGTGTCTCTCTACAATAAGAACACGAGTGAAGAATCAACAATGTTAGAAGCAGAGTCAATGCATTAGCCAAACACAAAGAAAACAAGAAATTTCACTTCACCAACAACTATGGAAAGCATCCAAAGGTGAAGTATAAAGATGGAAGTCTCTATGTTGCTCTTTTCCAGGGTTTCGGTCACCCGCAGCTTCAAATCTGGTCGACCGAAAATGCCATGTTTCTGGAAAACTGTCAAACTAAACCTATATCTTTTCAGTTTTTGCATTTACTTATCTGGGCACTATTTTGGGGGGAGATTTTATATGTTGTCCTTCTTATTCCCCCCTAAGTTTGTGATGTATGCCTAAACTTGGAATATCATATGCATCACATCATAAGTTTGATTTGTTTTCATCTTTTCATATATTTTTAGCCGACTTATGTTTATGGGAGTAGTATACATTCTTTCAAGTACATCTTTAGTACTACCTCTTTTATCATTTGAGATCATGTGTTTTTATGTTTTATATATATTTTGATCTCATTTGATTTTTCTTTGGTTAGCTATTTTGCCTAAGCCTTTATATATCATTTGGCTAACCATTGTCTTTAAAAGAAATGTTCTTTATAGGGTTAACTTTACACTTCCTCTTGTTTTTGTTTTTGGTTTGTGATACATATGTCTTTCATATGTTTATATTTTCATGGTATCACATCCATTTTGTCTTTGTTAGCTAAGCTTTATACCTTGTTCTCATCTTGTTATAGCTAACATTGATTCTGATAGAAGGGGAGATTGTACTTTAAGGTTTTATTCCTTCATCTCCTCATGTTTTAGCTTGAGTTGTATATTCATTTATGAGTCATATGACCATCTTTGATTTATGTGTCATTATATGCTCTTCTTATTTTGAAATCAGCCAAGCTTTAAACTTCTTTAAAAGATCGTTTTAAAGCTTGCATTCTTTAGATAAGCATCATCTCTTGGCCACTCATATTGCACTTAAATGGCCTTTTACAAATGATGTGCTTACATAACTTTTAAAGATTTCTTTTGTTTGGTATTTAGTTTTGCTTTCTTTTGCTTACTTCTTTACTATTGACCAACAAGCTTCTCCATGCTTTAAACTTTATTCATCCTTAAAGCTTTTCGCTTTTTGATCCTTTGGATCTCTATTTTTAACAAAAAGGAGGAGAATATGCTTTCATTATTGGCGCTATAATAAACCTTTTTAATTTTGACAAAAAAGGGAAGAAAAATTAGATTTGAAAATGTGCCAATACAAGTAATTTTACAAATGAGAAAGCTAAGAACTTTGGAAATTGGGAGAGATAAGGGATTCTTTAAAATAGGGAGAGTAGAATGATTTTTCAGAACATCTACTTGCTATGATCATATGCATCCTTATATCCTTCTTTGATATTTTGTGCTTAATTGCCATATCCTTTTGTTAATTTATTCTCATTTTCATCAATGTTTTGTCAATCATCAAAAAGGGGGGGAGATTGAAAGCCCTAAGGGCTAATGTGATCAATCTTGTTTTGATGATAACAAGACATTGAGAAGTTATAATGTTTGTGCTTGTGTTTCAATGATAGGATGTTATACACTCACACATGCATTGAAAGGTAACTTCTTGTGGACATCAAAGATCATTCTACAACAAGAAAAAAACTACATTTTGCAATTCTTTATGGCACAAGCTTAAAGGTCATCCACAATGCCATTGGAAGATATTTCAAAATCAAAGGAAGATCTTCTTGTGGATTTCAAAGATCATTCTACAACAACAAGAAGCTACATTTTGCAAGTCTCCATAACACAAGCTTAAAGGTCATCCACAATGCTAATGGAAGATATTACAAAATCAAAGAAAGGTCAACAAGTGTTGAAGTCCAAGATGATACAACTTGAGAAGACTACAAAGGACTTCATCACAAGAAGAGGTTGATCAAAGGTCACAAGTCCAAGCTCAAAGAAGAGCTCATCTTGAAGACTTGAAAATCAAGAAGAAGATTACTCAAGATGCTTATAGGTATATCATTGTGACTAATCTTATTTAATGATTGATAGTTTATAGTATGATGAAGCTATACTCTTGCATGTTTTCGAAACCATATTTCATACTTTGATTTAATATTCTAAAGGTTTTGTAAAACACCTTTTAAGTATTGGTTAATGCCTAAGATCTTTAAAATGTTTTAAATATCTTTAAAAAACACTTAGGCATGAGTTTGAGAACATTAGAAAGCTGAACAAGTGGAAAAACCTCTTATGGACTGAACTCCGGTCGACCGGGTCCTAGACCTCGGAAGACTGGATGAAGTCCAGTCGACCGACATCTGTTGTCTGGTCGACTATTTTGTACTTTGTAGCTTTTGAATGCTCCAAAACTCCAGTGCCAATAAAATCTAGGAAGACCGTGTTATATGTCGGTCGACCGAACCATTGATTCGGAAGACCGGACAACCATTTGCATTGGACCGAGATGAGAACAGAAGCATTTAAACTTAACTTCATAAACACTTCAAACGACCTACTGCCTAGTTCGGTCGACCGAAGTTGTCCCGTCAAGGCAAAAATATAGTCGTTGTAACTCAATTTGCGTGCAATTTTTGTTCCATTTAAATAGCCTTTAAGGATGATTTTTGTTCTTTGCTCAAGCCAATAGAGGGGCCTTAGTATACACTTTTTAGACAAGCAAAACAAACACTTTCATGAGCTAAATTCTTCCAATCATTCATCAAAACATTTCTATTTGAGAAAGACATTGATCTACTTATTCTTTCATTCTCAAATATGAATTAGAGCTTCAATTCTAATATCCAATCCTTATAGGGATTTTTCTTTCTTGAGATTAAATATAAAATCTCATGTGTTGAGATTATCTTTTCTTGCAATGGGTTGAGTGGCAATGCTTGTTTGTGAGAGTGGTGGTTTTGGGCCTCTAATGAGTTGGAGTGAATCTTTCTTGTAATCGTAGGAACTAGGTTGAATGGTGAACCAACAATAGAAGTAGGGTTGATGTGTTCGTAAAACCTCCTCACTTAGTAGACTAGGTTAGAGAAAGAGTTCCCAATGGTGGAAGGTTAAATGAGTGTGTAAAAGACCATTAGTTGGTTGTCATTCCTTGTAGTCTCTCAAGACAAGCTAGTGAAAAGTTACCAAAATCCTTGGCTGTATCCCAAGGTAGTGGATGTGGATCTTTGTGATCGAACCACTCTACATCCTTGTGTTTGATCTTCTAACTCTATCTCTTTATTTTCGAGTTCTTACTTTACACTTGTGCTTATATTCACATGAACTTGATTGTATGAGCTTTAATTGTTTATATTGGGTTAGATGACTTGCTTGTTATATTTCCCCTTGGCTTGGGCATATGACTTGCAGTTAGTAATCTTCAAGCTTTATATCTTGCTTAAGTGCTAGTCCATATGACTTATTTGTTTGTTCTTACAAGTTTGCATATAGGAATCTTGACCTAGACAATCCTTGATCATATACATTGTCTTGTATTCCTATGTGTTGCATATACACACGTAAGTAATCTAAGTGATAATCCTTTAATTCACCTTATATGCTTAAGGTGATCACTTAAGGAAAAATTTGGTAGAAAAGTATAAAAAGTTTGAGAACCTTATTCACCCTCCCCCTCTAAGGTTCTCCCCTTCGGGTATTGCAAACGCCCTTCGGATATTTCACAAGGGACTTTGGCAATTTCAAGGCCTATTGAAAATTCATGATGAAATCAAGTTCAAAACTCATCCACAATCCATGAGAAATTCCTAAATTCTATCTATTTATAGACTTTCCTACTGGTGTTATCCCTATCTGTCCATTGTTTAACAATTTTTGTTCTTGAACTTTCATATCTTTGTATAAATTTCTTTTGAGGGATATATGTAACATAACATGCTTTGTTTTAATTCTTTTTGCTATCTTATTTGCATGTTTAGTGAGCTTAATGATTATACTTTTGAAATGAAAGCTCATTCTTAACCACCCCCTCCCCCCACCAACTATTTTTGATATATGTCTAAGGGGGAGTTTTAGATGATATGTTTTGTTCTTAACTTGATCTATATAAAATGAGGTTTTATTTGTTTATATCTTTAAGTGTCAAGTATGTGCTCTATTTGGTGATCGTCTATAGCTTAACTTGAGGTAGAAAGTGTTGATGAGGCTTTGATAAATGCCTTTAGATGTGTTGGTGGCATTTTGGATATACCTTGTGCTGAATTTTGTAGTTTTTAAGGCTTCTGCCATTAGTCCGGTCGATCGGACCTGGTGCCACGTCGACCGTAACAGTTCGGTTGACCTGAGGCTATATTGCGATCGACCGAAAGCAATTTTTTTCAGCAAAACTATAACTTCTAAACTCTATATCATTTCAGTATTGACTTTCTTATAACATTAGCACAACCCCAGGGGGAGATTCTTTTAGTGAACTCTTTTATATTCCCCTAGTATATGTGATATGTGCGTACTTGATTCCTATCTTAACATCATCACATATTTTGTTGGATTTGTTCTTCATGCTAATCTCTTGTTATATCCTACATGTGTGCTCTTTGTGGGAGTGTATGTTTGTATAGTTGTATCTTATGTATTTACCTCCTTTGTTCATATGAGATCATGTGTATCATATCTCTCAATCTTTCTTGATCTTATGTTGCTTTGGTTAGCTTGATGCTTATTTTGTTATCTTTCTATGGCTAACCACCTTCTTGAAGAGGAACATGTTTTATATTGTTATCCTATACCTCTCTTCTTTTAGTTTGTGATGCTTATGCTCATCTTGTCTCATACATACACATAGTATCACATCCTCTTATTAGCTTTGGTTTTTAACTTGAGTTTTATCTCGGTATAGCTAACTGTGTTTTATGGTAAATGGGAGATTGTACTTTAAGGGTTGTATACTCACATCTCCTCGGATTTAGCTTTGGTTGGTGATTAATATTTTAGCCATATGACATATCTTTGCAATTATGTGTCATGTTGTCCTTTTTTTCTTTTGATTTCAACCGAGCTTAAAACCTATTTCAAAAATATATTCTTTAAAAGCTTATTAATCTTTTTTATCATAATATGTTTAAGATAAGTATCCTCTCTTGGCCACTCATATTCTTTTCAAATGGCCGTTTAAAAATGATGTGCTTACTTAGCTTTAAAGAGGTTTCCTTCTTTGGTTTTGATATGTCTTGATCTTGTTTTGGTTTTTATAAATGCTTCCTTTGGTTTACAATTTATTCAAACTATTTGAACAAAAATTTTCTCCATATTTGATTTACAACTTATCCCCCCTAAAAGTTTCTCATTTTTTATCCTTTGGATCTCTATTTTAACAAAAATGATGAGAAAATGCTTTTCATCTTGGCACTCTGATAAACCTTTTTTTTATTTTGACAAAAAATGGAGGAGAAATGTGTCATGAAAAGATATTTTACAAAATGAGAAAGCTTAGAACTTTGCAAAAGGGGAGAGATAAGAGATTCTTTAAAAGAGGGAGAGTAGTATGTTTTTTTTCTCAAAAGAATAAAGCTTAGAACTTTGCAAAATGAGAGAGATGAAAAGCGGGGAGTAGTATTTTTTTTTCAAACCATCTACTTACCTTGATCATTTGATATCTTGCATCGACATTATCTCATATTCTTGTTATTATGTGCTTAATTGTCTGTATCCTTTTGTTACTTTATTCCCATTTGCATCATTGTTTTGTCATCATCAAAAGAGGGAGATTGTAAGCCCTAAGGGCAAATGTGATCAATCTAGTTTTCATGATAACAAACCATTGAGAAGTTCTCTTGTTTGTGTTTTGATGATATGATGTATAACTCACAACTACATTGATGAAAATGGTAAGAAAGCCTATGTGAACCTCAAAGGTGCAATCCTACAACATTGAAGATACTAAAGCAAGAAGGATTACTTTGAAGGATTCATTGAGACAAAAAACTTTGCAATTCAATGCTCCATGGAACAAGCTTGAAGTGAATACTACATTGCCTTGGAAGTTGTTGAAACTCATAGACAGAAGATCAAGAAGTTAAGAGCTACTACATCTTATTGAATTACATCAAGCAGTAAGCTATTACCTATTGAAGTGTTGAACTCCATGGTGCTACACCTTAGAAGATTGCAAATAAGACTTCACCTCATGAAGAGGTTCATAAAGGTCTCAAGTGAAGATTAAAGATTAAGACAATCTTTCTTGTAAAAGGATTGTGAGTTGGTAAAGCTTGTTTGTGAGAGTGTCGATTTTGGGCCTCTTTAGCGGAGTGGAACTTTCTTGTAATTGTAGCAACTAGAATGAGCGGTGAACCCGAAAAGTAAGTACAGTTGATGTGTTCATAAAACCTACTCACTTAGTATACTAGATTAGAGAAAGTATCCCCAATGGTGAAGAAGTGTTGCTTATTTCATAAAAGGATCATTTATTGGCTTTGCCCTTGAAAGGTTGCTTGGTGCATAAAAGATCATTAGTTGGTTTTGTCCTTTCTTGTAAGTTCTCTCAAAACAAGCTAGTGGAAGTTTGCCAAAAATCATTGGGTGTGTCCTAAGGCAGTGGATGCAGATTTTTGTGATCGAACCACTCTCAATCCCCGTGTTTGTTCTCTCTACTTTAACTCTTTTACTTTGAAGTTCAAGTGTGTGTGTGTGTGTGTGTATATATATATATATATATATATATATATATATATATATATATATATATATATATATATATATGTTACATGAACTTATTTGACCAAGAGTTGGTTGTAGAACTTGTGCTTGCATTATAGCTTTATATATCTTGTTTGGTCTTGGCCCTATGATTTGTGTTGTTTGATCTTACAAGCTTTGGATATAGGATTATTGACTTAGTCTACTCTTGATCATATTCATAGTCTTGTGTTCCTATGTGTTGCATGTAACACACTAGTCATCTAAGCTATCTATCTTTTAACTCACATTATGTGTGTAATCAACACACTTGTTGTTAATGTGATCACTTAGACAAAGAAAAGGAAAAGAAGTCAAATAGTGTTAAAAGAAAAAACTAAATTATCTTCGAAAGATAAATTTAAAATCAACATATTCATTGCACATCTTCCCTATATCCCTATTGCAAGATAAAACAGGAAGAAGAAACTGAGTCAATAATGATTACAAGGATGCTATTTATATCCAAAATAGATATTTTGGCTGCTATAACTGCCTATTACAAGTGGTTAAATACTATAACTAATCATCAAACTAAACAACTAATCATATGTGCAATTGACCTTTTTACCATTGACTGAAACTACAGTGCAGGAGACCAAGATCCAGCTTGAACATTCAACTATTTGGATCGCTGCATTGTTGTTTGCTGCTTATGTAGTTGAGCAGTTGGTTCAGCTTCTTTATCTTCCTCTGTTTTTTCATTCTTGACAGCCTCCAACAAGCTGGCACTTGGTATAAATTAAAAAAAAAACCCAAACCTTTCACTAAGTAATTGAACATTTCTGCTGAATATGACTTAGTAAAAGGGTCTTCTAACTGGCTCTATGTAGGCACATGCATTGGATTTAAAACCCCTTGTTGATAATTCTTTTTAACTACATAACAGTCTATCTCTATATGCTTAGTCCTCTCACAGAAGACTGGATTTTCAGAAATATAGATGGATGTTGCACTGTCACAAAATAAAGGAACGTGTTTGTGTTGTTTGATCCCCAAATCACCGAACAAATAAATCAGCCATTGAATTTCACAAGTGGTCATTGACATGGCCCTGAGTTCAGCATCAACTGAACTCCTTGATATAATCTAATGCTTCTTGGATCTCCAAGACACTAAAGAATCACCCAAAAACATGCAATAACCTTTTGCAAACTTTCTGGTTTCTGAGCAACCAGACCAGACACTGTCATAGTACCTTTTCAACTTCAAAGAATTATGAGCAGACATGAAAATACCTAAACCAGGTGTTCCTTTCAAATACCTGAGTATCCTATGAACTCTTTTTTTATGCAAGACAGTAAGCTGGTCTAGGAATTTGCTCAATTGCAGAACACTATGAGAAATATCAGGTCTTGTGACTGTTAAGTAAAGCAACTTCCCAATCACTCTTCTATAACTTGTCACATCTCCAAAAAGTGATGAGTCTTTGTGCTCATATTTCATCTTAGGATCCATAGGTGTTTTTGCTGGTTTTGCAACCAACAAAGTTTTCCTCTTTAATCAAATCCAAAATATACTTCCTTTGACATAATGTCATACCACTTTTATTCCTAGAAACCTCTATCCCTATGAAGTATTTTAAGTCCCCTATGTTCTTTATCTTAAATTCATCATGTAGAAACTGTTTGACAGCTTTGATTTCTTCCAAACAATTAGATTTCAAGATAACATCATCAACATACACTGCCAAAGAAATAAAATTCCCTGCAGTTTCTTTAATGAAAAAATTGTAGTCATGAAGTGACTGCTTGAACCCAATTTTCAGTAAGGCATTGGTTAATATATCATTCCATTCCCTACTTGATTGCTTCAAACCATACAAGGACTTAATGTGTTTGCAAACCTTAGTACCATCCCCATAACCAGGTGGAATTTTCATATAGATATCTTCATGAAGTTCTCCATGGAGGAATACATTATTGATATCAAGTTGATACACAATCCATCATTTGGCAAAAGTCAAAGCCAATAACACCCTAATAGAACTCATCTTAGCTACGTGGGAAAAGGTCTCTATATAGTCTTCACCTAACTGATGTGTGAAGCCTTTGGCAACAAGCCTGGTTTTATACCTTTCTATCTCCCCATTTAATAAATTATTTTATCTTAAACACCCATTTACAATCTATGGGCACTTTTTCATTAGGTAGATCAACAAGAACCCAAGTTTTATTCAGTTCCAATGCTTAAATTTCCTTCTGCATAGCATCCCTCCATACCTGTTGTTTAACAGCTTCCTGAAAGCTACAAGGTTCTTTAATAGAATATAAAGACATAACATAAGTTTTATGACCCTGATTCAATTGATCATATGACAGTACTAAGTGCAAAAAGCAAGGACTATTAAAAGAAGGATCAAGAGGCAAAGATGTAGAAGTGGATGTTGAAGGTAAAGAATTAGATACAACATTTGAAGATTGCTTAGGCACATGAATACATTCATAGTCAGCTAAGTAATTAGGTATCTTGAACTGCCTAGTTGACCTTCTAGGTTGGTGAGACTTGTTGACTAAATCAGCAAATGAAGAAGATGGAACAACAATAGGATCATGAGAGACAAAGAAGAATTAGCACTGACCAAGACATCATTAGAAACTAAAGGCAAAGTAGCTGAATTGTCAAAAGAAGAATCAATAGAGATAGAACTGTTAGAATGATGAAAATGAGATGTGGGCTTACTTGTAGAAATTTGCACAACATCATTCATAAAAGAAACGGGAGAATGAACAGAATGATCATGAATATCAACAGAAGAAGGATGAGAATGAGTGGGAAAGGAAAATTGTGCCCTAAAAATATAACATCCCTGGAAATGAACAAGTCATGAGTCTCAAAATCTAACAAAATAAACCCTTTAGAGGTACTAGATTGTCCTAAGTATATAACCTTTTTCCCTCTAGGATCAAACTTACCCCTACCTTACTCCAAAGTGCAAGCATAATTGTGATAACCGTAGCTTTTGCGTACGCGATTTTTGACGTGTAATTTATTTTTCGCGAGTAACTGTGTAGACGTAATTTATTTCGTGTGATTATGTGACTACGTGTAAAATTATTTTTATAACATATTACATGTTTTATTATGTGTACGTTTTATTAAGGGCCGTTTCGCACACGTATTGTAATTAGGGGACTTAATTGTGATTCACTTAGATAATTAATTTAAGGACCTTGCTAGGCTACTAGAATTATTGTCTAAAAGATTGACTAAAATAGTGTTTTGGACCGTTTTGCCCTTATAGTTGGGTGAATCCCTTATACCAGCAGGGGGTGAGATAGTCATTTAATACCCTCAATTTGGGGGTTTAGGGTTTCTATCCCCAAAATTCTAGGAGTAAATCATTTTCCTTAATTTAATTAGATTATTGATTGGAATTGGAAATAAAATAAATTAAAAGAATAAAGAAAAGTGAAACAAGGGTCGTGGGTTACTGGGAGTTAATAAAAGGCTAATTGGCAAATTTAGTCCCCAAAGTGTAGGACGTTCGCGGCGACGGTCCCCGTTTTATATTTCTTTGTATTAAGGTCCCCAAACATTTTGAATATGGTGACGGTGGTCCTTCCGTCCACTTATGTCCATTAGAGTTTAAAAAAAAAAAAAAATCATTAATGGGAAGGGTATAATGGGTAATCCTTCACCTCAACCCACCATTTTCTCCATCTCTACCCACCATCTCTTCCACCTCTACCCACCATCTCCTCCACCTCTACCCAAAAATAAAGAGAAAATCACAAAGTACCTCCACCTCTACCCACCATCTCTTCCACCTCTACCCACCATCTCCAAAAAACATAGAGAATTTTTTTTTCAAGATGGAATAAGAAGAACATGCATTTTGGCCATTTCACTTGGCAAAGAATGCACTTCCTAGCATCTTGATCCTTATCACTTGGCAAGCCAGATGATTTCTTCTTCTTAAATAGCTGAAAAAATGGTCTCTTTGATTGTCCAAGTTGTGAATTGAAAAAAAATTAAAAAGCCAAAAAAAAAAATTAAAAACAACCTTTCATGATTCATTATTAGAATTTACACACAAATTCTATCCATTTCATAAACAAAATCAACCAAAAAGTGAAGAAATTGGTCACAGTGGCGGTGAAGGTTCTGGTTTCAAAGAACTGGGGTTCAAGTTCAAGGTAAGTTTGATTCCTGCTTTAAGGGCTTTACTCAATTCTTCTAGAAGTTTACTAAATGAAGAGCTTGAAAAGATTAATGATTTTTATGCTTCAAAAGAGGAAGAGGGAGAGTGGAGATGAAGGAGAAGCAGATTGGGGAAGGAGGAGAGGGGTAAAATGGTCATTTTACAAAAAAATAATTCAAAAATAATTCAAAATTTAATTTTTCTGTGACAGAAGTGGACGGAAGGACCACCGTCACCAAACGCAAAATGTTTGGGGACCTTAATACAAAGAAATCTAAAATGGGGACCGTCGCCGCGAACGTCCTACACTTTGGGGACTAAATTTGCCAATTAGCCTTACTTTAAAGGCAGAGTTTCGTGGGCACAAGGGAGGATTTTTTCGAAAAACGTGCCAAACAGTGGCGGCTCTCTTTTCTCTCTCTCTCAGCCGGGAAAAGCACAAAACAAAGAGAGGGAAAGCCAAATCCTTGGAACAATCTTTGATTATTGGGCAAGAATGGCAGTGGGCTGCCTCGGGGAACGCGCCAATAGATTAACAAAATAGAAGGCTCGGCACAGTGAACAACAAAGAGAAAATAAAATTTTGAGAGCCAGATTTCTAGCAACTTTGAAAGGATTTTTGAGTGGGCAATTCTTGTCGGATTTCGACGAACCGCATATGGAAATTGATCACGACGAAACAGGCTACGAGGTCGTTGAAGAGGATTCATATTTCAAATTAGGATTTGGAAGATATCGCACCAAGAACGGGGGCTGATTTCCAGAATTTCATTTTCTGCACACTTACGGTAGCATCGTCGTACATGTAACATTCGAACTCCAATCGGAGTAATTCTTTTTTATTTAAAAACTAGACTGATAGGGTTATAATCTGACCGGAGGGATCGATATTTTAAGCGTTAGATTTTCCGTAATATATGTTTGAAGTGGAGGGCAGAACCAGATTTTTTTACGATTAAATATATTATGTCCAGAACTTCGACAGGACGATTGAGGATTCTATCGACCTCTGTTTTCGACCCACAGCATATCGATTTTGAGGAGAATTGAAAGACCTTCGAGTGAGGGCAGACGGATCGTGAATCGGAGGTTCCAATAGAAAGTTATCGCCGCCGGAGTAAGCTGCTAGGACTGATTTCGGATTTTTGTGTCTTATCGCGTTCGTAAGAGGTAGGTGTTAGTAGTGCCCTAGGACCATTAGCACATGTTGTGCGTTTTATTATCTTTTGAGCATGTAATTGAATAGTTAATTTTGCTTTTGATTATCAAATGTGTGATTTGATAGTAAAACTCATTAGCTTATGTAATTACTATTCTAGAAGTCCCTAGTTTTATGTAATGCTTAATTACTATGAAATAAAACTAGTATGATTGTTGATTGATGATCTTATTTTCATCGATCATGTGTAATGGATACAAATCACATCATAGATGCAATATATAGGGATACATTGTATTGGGACGTGATCCAGTCGAGAAGTAATACTTCATGGTCTTAAGTCATAAGTATTACTTCCTCAATACTATTTTTGAATCCTTAGACCTTATGTCTTCATTGATTCTAGTATGAATGGAGCCACGTTTTGACTCGAGTCGGACGTTACTTGCAACAGAGTAATCAATACGATCGATGATCGGATGTAGTGTCCTATCATAGCTTGAATGTGAGAGACATTGTAAGGAATTTGTCCCTCTCTATTATTGAGAGAGATATCCATGGGCCCCTCGATAGGGAAAGACTGTTTAAATGCATGTCCCAGATGCTCAAATGTATTTGATAAAGTGGTTATCAAATGCTATTTGTCAAAGCAGATCTACACGGAGATCGAGCATAAATACAATTAAGCTTAATAAGGGTGGCGACCACCATGCCTTATGCTTAATTAGGATATCGCGAGACAAAGGGATTAAATAGTGGATTGACAATAGGTTCCGTTGTAAATTCATTCACCTTGGGTAGTCACAATGTCCTGCTAGGGGGCCGCTTGTGACTTATGAACTCACACTACTACTAAGTGTGTTTTCATTGCCATTGTGATATGAACCTACGGGGGTCACACGCATAGACGAGCTAACAAGCTTCATGTCCAGATTCAATGAATCTAGAATGTGTCTAGGTTCATTGTATCCGACATTTGTTTTTTACGAAAAAATAATAAAGTGTTTATTATTCGAATTAGAGATAGGGGCAATTTTGGTATTTAACTATAGCTGGGATTAAGTGGGAGTTGTTATCCGATAAAGACTCCCACTACCAGTAGAAGTCTAGGGGACGTGGGAGTCAGAGTCTCCCACAACCGAGAGAAGTTGAGTAGACGTGGGAGTTGTTCTGGGAACAAACTCTCACACTCTATATAATATCTCTTAGCCGAAACCCTAGGAGATTAAGTCATTCAGCCGAAATACCAATACAAGAAAGGAAAAACATTTTCTTTCTATTTTTCCATTTTCTCTCTAAATTCCCGAACTTCAGAAAGACGAAGAGCTAGCAATCACTGCTTGTTTCGTCGCGTGGATACCGGTAGAGGGAAATTCCGCAAAGGGAATTCCGTTGGTGGCAGCAAAGAATCCAAGAAACGTCATCCTCCATTCAAGAAATAGCTTCTTGAATCCAAGAAAGTAAGTTCTTTATTGCTGTTTTTTGAATTGTTTCATAGGAGCGGATCCTTCAGGGGAGGATCCATGGGTGTTTGGAACGAGTTTCCGCCCATGAATCCCTTCAGTAGGGACCCCTACGTCATTTAATTCTCGAAATAGATTTACAAAAGTGAATAAACTATTATATTTACAAAATAGATTCACGAATTGTGTTTATTACTTTCGATATTGCATAAACTATTTTGGGCATGATTTAAATTCATTATAATTTGATTCGTAAATTGATTATTGCGCTCTTGTTATTGCCTTATGTAAATTGTCATAATTAACTGATAATTGTGAATTATGGATAATACTGATATACTGTTCTGGCATGTTTTTATAGTATTTTGGGTATATTGAAAAGCATGAACTGCCTTGGAATAATTGTTGTCGTGTTGGGTTTTTCGTTGGCTTAATTGAATTCTTGAATTGTTAGATGACCTGAGCATGTCTATATCTTAATTTCAATCGCTTTCATTAATTGCTAAAATGTTATAAACTATCGTTGCACTGTATCTGTATCTGTTCTGTATCTGCTCTGTATCTGTTCTGTACTGGGGACCGTTGGGAGTCATTTCTGTATTTGCCTCTATTAAGGTCGTCTTAATTGGTGTTATTGTTTGTCCTAACTAGTTTGGTCGACCGAGTCGTCGACCCCCCTTGTGAGCTCTTATCTAGGATCACTAGTTAGCAGGTTCCGTCCGACTTCTGCTCTGCTTTGTTCTGATATATGACCCCGAGAGGTCTTCTGCTCTATTCTGTACTGGGTCTTCATCTAGTGGGACCAATCATTAGATACGGTAGTGGTTTTGTGGAGTCCCTGATGAGGGATGATGAGACAATGTAATGGATTGAACCATATGGGTATTTTGGGAAACGGGCATCTGCATTATCTGTACCTGATTCTGTTGTATCTGTTCTGTTCTGTTATGTCTATATATATTGCTATTGTTATTACTGTATGAATAATAGGATAAGGGGTAATGTTTGTCAAATATGTTGCATGCTTGATGCAAAATCCCCAGAATTGAATAGGCAAATTGGATTAAAATTTCAAAGTTCTAGCAACATTCATAATATGTTGATGCTTTCTCTCAACAATCCCATTTTGTTGAGGAGTATTGACACAAGAAGTTTGATGGATGATGTCATTCTTAGAATAAAAGGTAGGCATAAGAAATTCAGATCCATTATTTGATCTTATAATTTGGATGGATTTAGAAAATTGTGTTGAAATGAAAGTATGAAAGGCTTGCAAGGTGGAAGCCTCTGATTTGGCTTTTAACAAATATGTCCAAGTAAATCTAGTTAATCATCCACTATGGTCAAGAAATACTTTTGATCATACACATTGGAATCTTTGTAAGGAGCCCAAATATCAACATGTACAAGATCAAAGGCTGCATTAACAACAGTAGTTCTTATTGGAAAACTAAGTCTATGCTGCTTTGCTATAAGACAAACACTACAAGTACAAGCAAGTTTGTAAGAAGAAAAAGATACAAGAATGCTCTTAATGAGCTTTATTATAGAATTACTAAGATGTCCTAATCTGTAATGCCACAAAAGATTCTCAACTTCTTTATTAAGGATATCAACAGACTGAGCACAATGAACATATGAAGAATGAAAAAACAGTATCTAAAAGGCTACTTAGGTTGAGAACATATAAGCGACGTCAAGCCTCAGCTATCCCAAGCCTCTTCAAGGAAGGCAGGGCCTGTATAAGACATTTTTCAGCATCACAAAACACACAACATGAGTTTTGTTTAGTGAGCTGAGACACACATATGATATTTATATGAAAAGAAGGCACGCACAGTACATTATGTAAGATAAGAGAAGAAAATAATTGTACATAACCTCTATGTGTAACAGGAATAGAGCATTGATTAGGGAGTTTAACATACATGTTTATGACAAGTATGTCAGTAGTAAGACACACAGAAAAACATACCACATGATCAATAGCCCAGAGTCTAAAATTTAATGTTATGATTTAGTGAAATTAGAGTTACATGTAGGAGCATTGAACTCTCCAAAATTAGCATTAGCCTGATGCACCATAGGTGAAAGACCAAGAGTATGTTCAGTAGGCTTTAATCTTGTAGTCATTTGCATGGTTTTGAACTGTAAAACACAAGAGGGGGGGGGGGGGGGTGAATTGGGTTTTAATCGATCTTGCAAACTTTTTAGAATCTATTCTATGCTAGTGTAGGTTTGAGCAAGATGATTAAAAGCAATACGAAAGCCAAACACAAGACAAAGGATTTAGAGTGGTTCGATTCACTTAGAATCTACATCCACTACCTTGAGCCGCACCCAAGGATTTCAACAACTTCACTAAGAAGGATTTTACACTTGTGGACAACTCACTAAGAGTTTTACAACACAACCACAATACAAAACTCACTAAGAGTAAATTGCCCACACAAAGTAGGACTTATACAAGAATAACCCTATCATTAAGAAAGGGAATAAAGAAGGTTAAAGAGAAAGATAATTCACTCTTCTAAGTGAGAGATATATACCTTTGAAGTACAAGAATGTTAAGCTCTTAGAACATTTGATGCACACTCTTTGTCTTGCTTTTGAAAGAACACTTAAGAATGATTTAGACCATAAGATGAAGTGCATTTGCTTTGAAAGTGTTTGAGACTTGATAAGAAATCAATCTATATTGTATATACAAGTCCTTGAGTCATTCTCTAGCTTTGGAGTATTTATACATTTCAAAATATGCTGAAAAACGACTCTCCAACGGTCATATAACGGCTACAAATCGCATAGTTCGGTTGACCGAACAGAACACCTCGGATGACCGAAGTCTAGCTCGGTCGACCGACATACCCCTTAGGTCGACCGACCTTGGTAAGTTCAACTCTCTGTTTGTGCTCGGTTGATCCGAGGATGAGCTCGGTTGACCGACTTCCTGAGCTTTGAGAGATGTTGAATTTTCACACGTTTTGAAATCTTTTGAAGTCTAAAAGGTTTTCCCAAAAGGTAACAAGTAAGGACATTTGGAAAACCATTTTAAAGGACTTAGACTTTGTAAACAAAGGCTTTTAAGATACGAGCACATATAAGAATCCTTTTGAAACTTAGCCTTTTGAAAACGTGTTTTGATGCATGCAAGACTTGAGTGATGTACGTTTATGTTCATAAGAGCATTGGTTAGAGCTTATAAGATAAAGACTATAGAGACTAAGCTTATTCTAACCAAACCTAAGTCTTCAATCTTCAATCTCGACGAGATGCGCCTTTAAGTATAACTTTGAATCTTGATCATGGCTTGATTGAATTACTTAGAGCTTCCATTATGAGAACCATTATTCTATCACAAAGATTGAAATCATTAGACACAACATCAAATGTTTGTCCATTATCAAAAACTGAGTTTGTTCGCCCTTAGGGCTTACAATCTCCCCCTTTTTTATTATGACAAACTTTGATCCAATAAGATAGATTAAGGACAATTTAAGAACAAGGAAGCATGGCAAAAAGATAAAGATCAAATAAGAACAATGACTAGTGCTTAAAAGATAAACCAAGAATACAAAAGCACTAGCATGATAATCTTCTTTTTGTCATATGTGTAAAACACAAGAGGGGGGTGAATTGGGTTTTAACTAAACTTATTCAATCTTTTTCGAATCTTTACAATGCTAGTGTAAGTTTGAGCAAGAAGAACAATAGCAAAACAAAACCCAACACAAGACAAAGGATTTAGAGTGGTTCGATTCACTTAGAATCTACATCCACTACCTTGAGCCGCACCCAAGGATTTCAACAACTTCACTAAGAAGGATTTTACACTTGTGGACAACTCACTAAGAGTTTTACAACACAACCACAATACAAAACTCACTAAGAGTTAATTGCCCACACAAAGTAGGACTTATACAATTTGCACACACAAAGTAGGACTTATACAAGAATTACGCAATCACTAAGAAAGGGAAATGAGATAGTTTAAGAACAAGGTTGTTCACTCTTCTAAGTGAAAGATATTTACCTTTGAAGTACAAGAATAATCCTCTCTTAGAACATATGAATTCCACTCTTTGTCTTGCTTTTTGAAATAACACCTTTGAATGATTTAGATCATGGAAATGAAGTGTTTTTGCTTTGAAGGTGTTTAGACTTGATAAGAAATCAATGAAACTTTGATGTGCAAGTCTTGGAGTCATTCTCTAGCTTTGGAGTATTTATACATTTCAAAATAGGCTGAAAACGACTCTTTAACGGTAAAAAAACGGCTAGTTTCTCGCAGAGTTCGGTTGACCGAACAAGGGTCGGATGACCCTCTTGAGGACCTCGGTCGACCGACCTTGGCCAGACCAACTCTCAGTATCTCGTCGGTTGATCCGAGCTTGAGCTCGGTTGACCGAACATCCAGAGTATGAGAGATGTTGATTTTTCACACGTTTTGAAATCTATTGAAGTCTAAAAGGTTTTCCCAAAAGGTAACAAGTAAGAACATTTGGAAAACCATTTTAAAGTACTTAGACTTTGAAAACAAAGGCTTTTGAGATATGAACTCATGTAAGGAACGTTTTTGAAACTTAGCCTTTTGAAAACGTGTTTATGAAAACATGCAAGACTTGAGTGTAGGACTTATGTTCATGAGAGCATTCGTTAGAGCTTATAAGAGAACGACTTATAATGACAAAGCTAATCTAACCAAACCTAAGTCTTCAATCTTCAATCTTGAAAGATGAGCCTTGAATAATATGACTTTGAATCTTGATCATGGCTTGATTGAAGTACTTAGAGCTTCCATTACAAGTTCCGATATTCTATCACAAAGATATAAAACATTAGACACAACATCAAGTGTTTGTCCATTATCAAAAACCGAGTTCGTTCGCCCTTAGGGCTTACAATCTCCCCCTTTTTTATTATGGCAAACTTTGATGCAATTAGATAGAATATGGTTAGTTTAAGTGCAAGGAAGCAAGGCAAAAGATAAGACAAGAACATATAAGAGTGAGACTAGTGCTTAGAAGATAAAACCGTGAGTGGAACGAGAGACATAAGCACTAGCACGATAAGTTCTTTTGACATTACATTAGGGACTCTTTGAAGAGCCCTATTTCCCAACCAACCTCCTTTCCTCCTTCCTTCCATAATATGTAGCTTTCTTGTGTGTAATATACATACCTTAGTTTACACAAGAAGCTAACTTACCATTTTCATCAATGTTGATGTGAGTGCTAAGGATCCTATTATAAAGAACATGCTCACACAAACATTAGAACTATCAATGGTTTGTTATCATCAAAACAACATAGGATATTTTGCCCTTCGGGCTAACAATCTCCCCCTTTTTGATGATGACAAAACATTGATGCAAATGGGAATAATATGCAAAAAGTAAAGCTTTAAAGCATATAAATATGAATGCATGAGATAAGAATATTAAGGATCTAGGCAAGTAGATGTTTTTGAAAAAAAATTCTACTCCCCCTATCTCTCCCATTTTGCAAGTTCTAAGCTTTCTCCTTTTGTAAATTACTTCTCTTGGCATATTTGCAACACTAAAAACTCTCCCCCTTTTTGTCAAAATCAAAAAGGAATATCAGAGCGCCAATAAGAAAAGCATTTAATGAAAAGTAAAGATGAATAAGATTCAAATAGTGGAGAAGCTTGATGAAAAAACTTTTAATGCCATGGAGAATCTTAATGGTCTAATAGATTGATAAAATAAGAACCAAATGATCAATCATAAAGACCAAAAAATCATTTGAAAAATGATTATTTTGAATAAGCTTGGTTGATTTCAAAAAAAAAAAACAAGGAGTCAATAATAACACATAAATCAAAAGATGGTTATATATGGCTCAAAAAGAATATCAACTTAAGCTAAAAAAAAAGGAGATAAGGAATATAACCTTTAAGCACAATCTCCCCGTTTATAAAACATACGATGTTAGCTATTTGAGATAAAACCAAGTTTGATACCAATTGACCAATTGTAAAACATGATACCAATTGTAAATATAGACAATTGTAACACACGTTTGAAAATATAGCTAACAAAGTACTAGTGGAAGTGATACCATGAATTCATAAGTTAAGCACATGTATCACTACCAAAAGAAGTAGAGGAAGTGTAAGATAACACTTTGAGTACATTCCTCTAACAAGTTAATGGTTAGCTAAATGAGTGTAGCAACTCTTAAAGTGATACTAACCAAAAACTATAATGAGATCACAATGGATAAGAAAATGAAGAATATGATCTCAAAGTTATTAAGGGAGAGTATATGTGATACCAATTAAAGACATAAACATTTATAACACATATAACTTCCAAAATAACTTACACAAGTTGGCTATAAGATATAAAAGATGAAAGGCAAGCCAACAAGTGATGTGATGATGTAAAATAAGACAATTGAGCATACATCACATATTGAGTTTACATCCTAAGTCAAGCATCTAGACGATCAACCACATAAGATTAATGCTATAGACTAGAATATAACCTCAACAACATCCCTAAATGCAATAAAGATCAAGCACATGATGTTAAGCATATCAATAACTTTACTCATCAAATAGGTAGGTTATAGCACATAAGGATCAAAAACAAAAGAATGATCACTAACAAGGTATGAGTTAAGCTATTGTACCTCAATGCTCTTTGAGCTTGGACTTCTTACTATTTTGGTTGATCTTCTTTATCAATCAAGTCCATAGAGGCCTTTTGTGTGATCTTTTTCATGATCATCATTATCTTTTGAAGCTCATTGAGAGGTTGACATGTGATTGCTCCATTTTCTTTGTTGTTCATCCTTGATTGATGAGATGAAAGCAATCTCCTCTTCTATTCATGACAAGTGTAGAGTCATCAATGATGGTTGACTTTTCTTTTCTTGATGAACCCTCTACAATCTTGTAATCCTTGGCATTTGACTATTTTCTTGGAGTCTTAGCTCATTTGTGCCATTCCTTGTAGTTCATATCTTCTTCTTGAAGTTTAGAACTCTTTGTTTCCTACAAGGCATTCTTGAGAACAAATATGGTATATATATATATATATATATATATATATATATATATATATATATATATATATATATATATATATATATATATATATATATACCAAAAACACATAAGCACTTTAATTAAAGTGTTAAGAGAAAGTGATTTTGATACCTTTGCTTTCTTACCAAGTGATGAAGACATTGGATTGACACTTTGGCTCTTGTCATCACTTGATGCTTTGCTCTTAGTATTTAAGCAACTTGGTTCTCCAATTGATTAACATTTGAGCTTTGATAATCCAAGTGTTAAGGAGTGCTTTTGAATTTCTTCTTTTGGCACATCTCCTTTGATCTAATCCCAATGCCACTTCTCTTCGAATCTATATCATTGAAGCTTTGTGGATACTCTTCTTCTCCGGTTATGTGACAAAATCATACACATTGAAACATCATAGAGCCGGAGCATCCATCTATCTTATAAGAACCTATAAGATCAAGGGAAGAGTAACTTTTGGTACCCACTTTTGTTTGGGTCCATGGGGGTTAGTTGAAGTGAGCTTAACTCTCCAAATTGTTTTTACTCCCCTTTCAATCTTTTTCTTCACATGGCATCTAACACAAGTGTGACCATGTTTTCCACAATATGTGCAACAAATATGTGGCTTAGAAGATTTGTGAGCATGCTCAAGATATCTATTATGCTTATGTGAAGTACTAGCTTGCACAAAGTGTTTTCTAGGCAACTTGGAAGAGCTAGCAATATCAACATGTTTAGCAATATAACCAAGACCATGTTTAACATGAGAAGCACGTTGCATGCCAAGAATTTGATCAAGATTATTCTTACCCTTAGTAAAGTTTTCAACAAGAAGGGTAAGATCATTAACTTTGTTCTTCAAATGATCAAACTCAACAAGCTTGTTTTCAAGAGATGACAATTTATTACAAGCTTCTATGTATTGTAATGAAGATGTATTGCAAGTAGTAATAAGACTATCATTTTCACATTTGAAGCAATTAACATCATCACATAACTTCTTATTTTCATCAAGCAACTTAGATCTTTCATCAAGCAAAGATTCAATTTTAAGCTTCATATCTTTGTTTTGCTTTGCACATTTTTTCAATTGATCATACATATCAATTAAAAGCTCATTAGGATCATCCTCATCATTTTCATCATCATCATAAGAATTTGAAATAGAGGAAGAAGGATGTACCTCATTACCAAATGCCATAAGACACATGGGGTCATTTTCTTCTTGATCATCCTCACTTCCTTCTTCATCCCAATGGCTTAACAAGCACTTTGCATTTTTGAGATTGAAGAACAATTTCTCTACTTCTTCATTATTGATGATAGAATCAAGATCACTCTTATTAGAACCATTTTTCCTTTTCTTCATCTCAAAAGTGAGTAGAGAGCCAATAAGTTCCTCCGAAGCATATGTCTTTAAATCCTTGGCTTCTTCAATGGCAAGAGCTTTTGTCTCCCAACTTTTAGGAAGAGAATTGAGAATCTTCCTATTTATTTCTCCGGTAGTATACTCCTTGCCATTTGACCTCAACCCAATTACAATGTTGGTGAGTCTTGAGTTCATCTCATTGATAGATTCATTAGGCTTCATGGAGAATAGCTCAAATTCTCTAACAAGCATATTCAATCTTGACTCCTTGACTTGATTTGTGCCTTCATGAGTAACTTCAAGCATTTTCCACATGGAGTGTGCGGATTTTCTTCCAAGCACACGGTTGTACTCATCCGGATTCAAGGCACAACTAAGAATGTTCATTGCCTTATAATTTTGAGTCATTTTATTGGACTCAACTTCATTTAACTCATTGTCCGGTTTTGGCACTTGAACATCATCCACCATCTTCATAGGTACAAAAGGACCTTCTTCAAATATATGCCATAAAGAGTAATCTATGGAGCACACATATATCTTGAAACGGTCTTTCCAAGCCTCATAATTAACAAGTAATTTCATAGCCTACCTCGGTCGACCGAGGTCCTCAAGAGGGTCATCCGACCCTTGTTCGGTCAACCGACCCAAAAGGTAACAAGTAAGAACATTTGGAAAACCATTTTAAAGTACTTAGACTTTGAAAACAAAGGCTTTTGAGATATGAACTCATGTAAGGAACGTTTTTGAAACTTAGCCTTTTGAAAACGTGTTTATGAAAACATGCAAGACTTGAGTGTAGGACTTATGTTCATGAGAGCATTGGTTAGAGCTTATAAGAGAACGACTTATAATGACAAAGCTAATCTAACCAAACCTAAGTCTTCAATCTTCAATCTTGAAAGATGAGCCTTGAATAATATGACTTTGAATCTTGATCATGGCTTGATTGAAGTACTTAGAGCTTCCATTACAAGTTCCGATATTCTATCCCAAGGATATAAAACATTAGACACAACATCAAGTGTTTGTCCATTATCAAAAACCGAGTTCGTTCGCCCTTAGGGCTTACAATATGCATCTAGGGACTCTTAGAAGAGCCCTATTACCCAACCATCCTCCTTTCCTCCTTCCTTCCATCACAAGGCTAGTTTTGAGAAATAATATATTTAAAAATTATAAATGCTCCCCCTCAAAACATGCCATGTAAAGATAAAATAAAGATGGAAAAACATGTAAATAATACTCCCCTTGAGTTCAGCGAGTTTACTGAGAGTCAAAACGGACTTCAATCCTGAAACTGCCCAAGGGTCGGACGACCGAGCTAATGGTCAATGTGGATGGTCGACCGAGATAGGCAAAAAATTCTGCAACACTTTGCTGCAACTTGGCTGACCTGGAAAATATTTTTCCTCTTTTTCCTCACACAACAAACCAGTCAGATGATTCCAAGAAAGCACAGGTAATAAGTAAGATTAATAACCAATATTTCTCCCCCTTTGGCATAATCAAAAAGATTCCAATAACCAAAGGAAAGGATAACTAGTCAGTTAAAACAGTTCATAATAAAAGCATAACAAGTTCTTGCAAAAACATAAGTAGTCTGAAGTCATAAGCATAAGCATAAAAATTTCCAAAACAAATTGAAAGTTTCAAGTCTCAATTTTGATCATCTTCATCTGAACTTGAAAGGCTCAACTCCTTGGCTAACTTGTCCACCTTGTTGGACACCTTTTGCACATTTTCTTTGATACAACTCATCTCTTCCACTACCGCCTCAACTTTTCGCGCAATTTTCTTCATTAAAGCAAACATCTTATTTATTCGGGTCACTTTTTGAGGATGATTTTTGGAAGTTTCTTGAGATGGAGAATGTGATTCTTCTTCTTGATCATTTCCTGAAGAGGCATGTCCACTTGAGCTATGTGAATTATGTGCTTCAAAAACTTCTTGCTTATTCCTAGTCGGATCGCTGCTAGGCTTTAAAGATGCTTTACCCCTTTGCTTTTCAATCTTGAGAAGAGTTTTAAGCATATAAGGAGATACTTCTCTAGCAAGGATGGCAGCCCCTAATTCATCATTTGAAGTCTTTCGAACGAATTTCCATTGATTGTCTATGTATATCATCTTCAATCAGTGGAAACAAGCTTCATCAATAATGACAACCTTTTTCTCTAATGGATTTTGCAAATCAAGTCCAAAACGGTTGAAAAGCCTTGTAAGAAGATTTCCATAAGGAATGAAGTTCCTTGAACTCTTAATAGCAGCCATAAAGTGTTGAAGCGCAAGATGTGCAAAGTTCAAAGACTTCCTCTCCAACAGATGTTGCAAACAAATCACAAGAGGGGGGTGGTGAATTGGGTTTTAATCGATCTTGCAAACTTTTTAGAATCTATTCTATGCTAGTGTAGGTTTGAGCAAGATGATTAAAAGCAATACGAAAGCCAAACACAAGACAAAGGATTTAGAGTGATTCGATTCACTTAGAATCTACATCCACTACCTTGAGCCGCACCCAAGGATTTCAACAACTTCACTAAGAAGGATTTTACACTTGTGGACAACTCACTAAGAGTTTTACAACACAACCACAATACAAAACTCACTAAGAGTAAATTGCCCACACAAAGTAGGACTTATACAAGAATAACCCTATCATTAAGAAAGGGAATAAAGAAGGTTAAAGAGAAAGATAATTCACTCTTCTAAGTGAGAGATATATACCTTTGAAGTACAAGAATGTTAAGCTCTTAGAACATTTGATGCACACTCTTTGTCTTGCTTTTGAAAGAACACTTTAGAATGCTTTAGACCATAAGATGAAGTGCATTTGCTTTGAAAGTGTTTGAGACTTGATAAGAAATCAATCTATATTGTATATAAAAGTCCTTGAGTCATTCTCTAGCTTTGGAGTATTTATACATTTCAAAATATGCTGAAAAACGACTCTCCAACGGTCATATAACGGCTACAAATCGCAGAGTTCGGTTGACCGAACAGAACACCTCGGATGACCGAAGTCTAGCTCGGTCGACCGACATACTCCTTAGGTCGACCGACCTTGGTAAGTTCAACTCTCTGTTTGTGCTCGGTTGATCCGAGGATGAGCTCGGTTGACCCGACTTCTCGAGCTTTGAGAGATGTTGAATTTTCACACGTTTTGAAATCTTTTGAAGTCTAAAAGGTTTTCCCAAAAGGTAACAAGTAAGGACATTTGGAAAACCATTTTAAAGGACTTAGACTTTGTAAACAAAGGCTTTTAAGATACGAGCACATATAAGAATCCTTTTGAAACTTAGCCTTTTGAAAACGTGTTTTGATGCATGCAAGACTTGAGTGATGTACGTTTATGTTCATAAGAGCATTGGTTAGAGCTTATAAGATAAAGACTATAGAGACTAAGCTTATTCTAACCAAACCTAAGTCTTCAATCTTCAATCTCGACGAGATGCGCCTTTAAGTATAACTTTGAATCTTGATCATGGCTTGATTGAAGTACTTAGAGCTTCCATTATGAGAACCATTATTCTATCACAAAGCTGATTGAAATCATTAGACACAACATCAAATGTTTGTCCATTATCAAAAACTGAGTTTGTTCGCCCTTAGGGCTTACATGAACATATCCATCAACTTTTGCGTTTGTTCAGGTGTAAAACCTGCACTTGGAGTTCTTGAAGTGGAATTGTAGCAATCACCATTGCCTGTAAGCACTCTTTGTTAGCTGCTGGCATGATTCACATATTTGAAACCAAGTTGGCGATTTCCACCAGTTTTGTAATCTTGTCTCGTTCCACTTCCTCCTAGGTTATTTCCTCCAAAAGATCTATTAGGATTATTGTAATTGCTGCCACAGGAAGTACTGTTATGATTGACATTTCTTGTAGAGAAACCATTATTTCTTCCTTTATACTGTTTGTGTCCTAGTGGATAACCATACTTTTTATAGCATTTATCCACAATGTGACCTTGCAATCCACAAAAAATGCACAACATGTCCTTTCTCTGATTATACTTCTTATAACCACCCACAACATTCACATAGTTTCCACTATTTAACTGTGTGAAACCAAACAAACTTGACTCTAATTTTTCCTATTACATTCATTCATATTCATGTTATTGTAACTAGGTCATTGGTTGTACATAATATGTACATCCTTTTGCTGTGTAGCATTCAAAACTTGTCCTTCATGATGTGATGCAAGATTTAGAAAATCATCTATCATGCGAACCTTCTTCATAGACTTAACATCCTTAAAATTTTCATTTAAGCCTTTCAGAAACCTAATGACATAATCATTGTCATAATATTCTTGTACTATATCTATACCACCACAAGTACAAGAAAGTAAAGGTCTCAACATCAAGTAATCATCCCACAAGACTTTCAAATGTGCATAGTATTCATCAACACACATATTGCCTTGTTTAAGGGCATGAAATTCTTCAAGTAAGTCATAGAGTTTATAAGCATTGGATTTAGAATACCTTCTTTCAAGATTTTGCCAAACTGCTAAGGAATTCTTGAAGGAAATCCTTTGAGCTATAATGTTGGTGATGGAATTGATTATCCAAGTCACCATCTGATTTGCTCTCATCCATGCTCCAAAGAATGGATGATCTTCTGAAGGTATTTGCACATCTAGAACTGCTTCAATGAAGCACAGTTTGTTCTTGACGAGCAGTGACCTGTGCATTGCTCTTCTCCAATTATGATAATTTGATCTAATCAAAGGATTTTGAACCAATATCAAGGCAGGATTAGCATTAGGATGTATATAAAATGGATGAGTAGGATTATCAGGTGTGATTGTTTGTACCACTACTGATTATCAAAATTAGGGCAGAAAATTTCTATCTAATCAAGCAACAACTATGATCAAGAAAAATGAAATTGAAATCGAGCAATAGCTAGCGGATTTCAAAAGGATGATTCGATCAAGATTTGATAAGAATCGAATCACAGAATCGAAATTTGCGGAAGAATTGAGATGTATGATCTGATACCTAATCCCCACCAACCTTTTTTTTCCCATCCAGCTTTGATCTGCTTTAAATATCTCTTTAACCTTTTTCACATTTTTTAAACCTTTTTCACATACTACTTTAAATATCTGCTTTAAATTTTCATTGCACATCCACTACTTTTTAATTAATATTTTTTCATTAATTCCACAAGTCTTCTTCACTTCTTGGTCCACTGCCACCCCCCTTTTTCCTCTTTGCATCGGCCAATCTTTCTCAATTTCCAAGTACTTCCCCATTCCCATTTTCTGCACATAATTTCTTGCTTATTAATTGATGGACTCATCTCCAGAAGCTGATAATCAGGCCAATGGGCACCCTTCGCGGCCGCCGTCCACGTCAGCAGAAATAGGAGGAGCAGCCAACAGACAAGAGTCCAGGAATCTTTCTGGTGCGGGAACCACAGGTTTTATGGGCAAACACCGTATGACAGCTGCTATAACCTATCTAGAGCAACAAATTCAAATCATTCAGGTCAATTTTTGTTTTCTTCAATTCTTTTCCGTTTTCCCTTTTCTCTCTTGAATGTAGAATTTGATTTTTTCCCTCTAAAATTCAGGAAGAGCTAGACCAACTGGAAACACTTGGGCAATCCTCAGCTGTCTGCAGAGAGTAAGTAAAAATTGAAAACAGTTTTTTTTTTTTTTTTTTTTTTTGAGTTTTATGGCAATTATTGTTAAATTAATGTGCTTTTTTTTAATATATATTTGGCATGGTTTGCAGGCTTGTTGCTAGCATAGACTCTTTGCCAGATGCATTACTTCCAGAGTAAGCATTTTCAAGGGATGATTTAACTATTTTGATTGAGTTTCTAATTAATATTTTTTATTTTACTTTTTGCGTTGAGTTCTGTAAACGTGATTTTTTTTTTTAGAAAACCTGAAGTTTTTCATTATGTCATTCCAGACATTACAAGAGTGTTTAGTTACTAAGAAACAACCTTCAGCCATACTTTAACATGGCTAGGAATCCTCTGTTCTCATTCAGTGCCCCTCCGGGGAAAAAATATACATGTGACAAATATCTATTCGCGGGGACACAGAACGGGGACAGACAATTTTTTACCTTTAACATAAGGGCATTACAAGCAATTTTAGCTAAGTGGTGAGTAACTGTATTACACTAAAGAAAAAAAAGAATTACTAATTGAGAATTGAAGTAAGATCCAAAGTGTGAATTTTGCATTAGAATATATCGTAGGAGTGAAATGTTTGAATTGGGATATAATTGAATGAGTAGAAGTATATACTTTATTTTTTTTGGCAGGACAAAAGGACCTGTGGAAGTTAGTTGGGATCGATGGTTTCAAGGAGGACATGGTTCAAGAAACCGAAGAAGGTGGATTTGACATGTTTTTGGCCATTTGGGCTGTTCTACTATGAATATCAAGAAACGAGTGAGAAAAATTGAGCTCAATTCATGAGAATGGTTGGCCTTTTTTTTTTTTCTTTTTTTTTTAAAAATTGTATATCGGACCTTTCCTAAATCATACTATGCTGGAGCCTTGTGCACTGGGAAGGTACGACCTTTTATTTATCTAGTGTATTTCGTATATTCATTCAACCCTGATGAAAAATCTAAGAAATACCAACACATGAATTTGGGTTGTGCATGATTCTCTCTCTTTGCTCTTACAGTAAAGTTTGAAAAATGCATTAAAGTTTTAGATTCTTTTTTATTTTTTTGCTAAATAAAAGTTGTAGATCCATTTCGCTTATTGTTGTTTGGATTTAAAAATTCCTTATTTGATCCTAAACTAAACCTATTTTTTTAATCATTTCGGTAAGATATATTCTCATATTGTTTGCTTCTATTTAATCGTGACAAAAAAGAGAAATGGCCAATGAATTATAAATTTTAAGCTGCTATTATTTGAAGTACTTTAGAACTTCGAGTGGAAGTAACAATACTAGGGAGTAATAAAAAACTACTCCCTCCATCCCAAAATAATGTTAACATTTGAAATTTTCACACAGATTAAAAAGTTCCTAAACACAATAAAATTCACGATTAAAAGATTAATATATCCTCAATAATTACTTCTTGAAAATTGGAAGAGTTATTAGAAGAATAAGGGTAAAAATGTTAAAAAATCCTTTTAATATTCATTTATATTGCAAATGTTAACCTTATTTTGAGAAAAAATTGAATTCCAAATGTTAACCTTATTTTGGGATGGAGGTATTATTCTTTATCAGCAGGTCCTAGAATTTGAAGTAACTGAGAACTTCAAGTTTTTTTTTCTCTCTTTTCTTTTAATGTTTTTTAAATAATACCGGAGTTGAGTTGTCGAACCTGGCTTTCATCCCTACTCCACGGGTGGGTCTTGCAATCAATCTTTTTCATCTTTGCATTTGATGGCCAATCTCCGTCGGACCTAAAAAAATTTGCATGCCTCCATTTATCACAAGTTAAAAACTTTTGCACGCCTCTTTTCATCACCCATTAAAAATGATGTACGAACTTCCAAAAAAATCCCTTAAATATGATACAAGGTACGAAAAATAGAAATGAGGGAAAATACATGGGCATTTTCTTTTTTTCCTAGAAAAAAGTTCGAGATTGCCTCCAAAAAAATCCTCCGGTCATCAATAGTTCAAAGTACAAAAGCCTGAACCATAATCTAGTTCTACTGAGTACTACAGGTTCAAGCAGACAAGAATAAACATGGAGACTAGCAAGGCTGGGAAAGCTTGTAGTAATAGAACAAACAAATACAACTAAATAATAAGTGCAATACAACGTAGTGACTATCATCAGCGGAAGTTAGTAGACGAAAGAAATAAAAACGAACAAAACTGAAGCATAAAAGATACACTCTGAACTTTGAGATTCTGCAGAATGTTTTTTTTTTTTTTGCTGAATTATTCTGCAGAATGTTGTATAAGGGTAATAGATCAAGTTTCAGGCTGATGACTAGCACGAACATTGATAAAGGGAAAAGGGGCCTAGAATATAACATCTGCTTGGGTTCCAACTACCTACGCTTTCTACCAGCACCCTTCTTACCACGATTTTTTTTGCCACCCTTTTTCTTCTTTCCTTTATTAGTGGCATGTTTGCTGTCATCACCGACTTTAGGCGCTGAAGGTTGTAATAAATGATTAACATCGAGAACACCATTTCTAAAATGACCTTCACTTGACTTCAACACCCTCTTTTCAGGCCTGTGTCTCTCCACTGCCTTTCCAGAATCTCTTGAATGAATGCCCCCAAATCGTCCAAGTTGCATACTCTAAACAAGTACAACATTTAGCACCATGAGTTTTGAAAATCAAAGTGATAAATACAAGCAATGTAATAAATTTGAAAATTTTGACCAACCTCGGCTTTCATCTTTTCTTCCCTGTCCTTCTGTTTCTTCATTACTACTCTAGCTACACTAAGTGACAACCTCTGCTTCTTTACAGGCTGAGGCAATATAAAAATACATGTTACTTAACGCCATAAAGTATAGCTTAGATCAGATTATTAAGAAAAATGTTGCTGCCTTGCACCTTTCCACCAAGTGAGACGACCTTTCTGCTTTCCTGTTCTTTCTTCTCCTTCCATGTCATATGTGTGGAGCCTAAAATAGAATAACATCAACCGACGCAACTACATACCAAAAAGATATAAAGCAGTAGTCAACTGAACCCTAGAAAACAGAACGCTAGAAAATACAACTTAAAAAAGAATTAGAGGCATCTAAAAGGGTACTCTCAGCGCGTCAAAGCAAAAGTAAAGTTTGTTCTTAGATTAGGCACAACATTTTTACATGAAAACATTTATATACCGTGGGGTGTAACATGAACAAAATCAAGCATCTTAAATCCTACATATCCCCCCTAAACGAGAAAAAAAAAGCATGTTTCCTAATCATCTTAATCCGCAGATTAAAAAGAAAAGAAACACAAATAGAAGAGTAGACAGATCTTAATTTAAGACTTCTATGACAAAATAGGTATAGAATTTAACTTGCTGGACATGATATATTGAAAGTTGGCTTTTACCGGTAAAGAAAAATAAGGATGAGTTTGATACATGTAAAGTTCATCATATGGTATATAAATACAAGAGCTGACACAGAGATATTTAGGCATAATATGAAGCCATCAGTAGATGTCAAGTAGACAGCCTTAGTGTTTAGGATTGTCCTGAATCAGAAACTTTAATCGCCAAGAGTCATACAACCACAAAAAATTTAGGTTAGATTTCAAACAGTAAAGAGATCAAAGAGACCAACCTTTTTAAACTACATAAGCGGTATTTAAGCTTCAATATCAAATATTGGATTGAGACGAAAACCAGTGTTGTCAATCGCGGATGGTGGATCAACATGAATCAAACAAATAACTCAAAAATCATTAATCAACCATTAATCAGACAAAGTTTCTAGGCTTTTGGGTCTTTTGTGTAAATTCCTAAAGTCTAGGGACTAAAATGCAAATATTTATCCTACTATATTCCTGGCATATTTTACTTTAATCATTCTCAAAAAATGTTTTCTTTTATATTTTTGGTCCAATTAAATATTAAAAATATGAAGTAGGCCATTTAGGACTTGTTTGTAACATAAGTGTTTTATTGGATTTTATATGCTAATATTTTAATTGCACTTTTAGTCCTGAGTATATAAATGCTTTTATCTAATCCTAGAGGAAGAAAACCCTTTCTCTCTCCTCAGCGGCGCCCCCTCCCCTTCTGCCACCACCGTTCTCTTCTTCTTCTCCGACAACCGCCACCGTCTCTCTCTCCTTTCTTCCTCTTTCTTCTTCTTTCTTCTCTCTCCTTTCTTCCTCTCCTCTCCTCTCCCTCTTCTTCTTCTCTCTCTTCGTTCTCCCCTTCTTCAACCGCGAAGCACAAAAAAAAAAAAATAATAATAATCAGAAGATGGAAGATGAAGAGAAGAAAAAAAAAAAGATGGAAGATGAAAAGAACATACTTGTTGAGAGTGCAGGGAAGAGGAGAGACTTCTTTTTTTTTTTTGAAGAAAGGCTATGTATTATAATAAAGTAACCCTAACCCATTTATAAAAAAAATAAAAAAATCCCGCCATGACCGCCATAAAACGCCATACTGTAACCGCCATAACGCCCGCGAAACGTTGAAAGGCGGACACCGGTATATTAGAGGATATAGCGCATTGCGTATTGCGGTGGGCCAAAAATCCGCAACGCCATACCACCATGGCCGCCATTTGATAACACTGACGAAAACACAAGCAACTCTTAGGATTTCTGGGGCAAAGGAAAGAAAGCAAGAAAGAAAAAGTAGATGCTTGTAACACAGAGTCCCAGTTGATAGATTTCATGTGAGAGATGTCATGTGAGGGGAAATGGGAATAGCCTTTCAGAGGCCTAAAATACCCATATTTCATATTTGCTCTCACTTGGAGTAGAGGTAGATAATCCGTGCATTATTTGTAATAAAAGAGATTGGCCTGAGAATGAAACTATGGAGAGAGAAAGAGAGAGGTGGAAATGCAATTGAAGTAGTGAGAACTTACCATTTCCAAATGAGAATGATTACGATTGTTATGCAATAGTATTAATTGGACCAAGAAATTGTGAACAGATACTATAAACCTAAGTCTTGAATTGAACGAATTAAAATTGTCTTCGACAAGAAGAACCAACAGCTTCCCCTTTGAACTAAAGAACTGGTTATTGATGTCAGGAGCTGAAGATGGAACCCGCAACTAGTTACAAGACTATCAGATTCATATACAGTTGTTCATAATCTTTTAAAATACAGCCAGAAGTTGCACCACATCTTCAACCATACAAATATAGTCAGAGGTATTTATATTTTATAGGATACCAAGATTGACATAGATTCTTTTTTATTCGCTTAAAACTACTGTTGGTACCCTTTGTGATTTAGGTGGAGAAAGGCATTCAAGGATGTAAGAAAACAGAATAATTCAGGAACATATTAAACCAGCAAATAATGAAAAGTCAACTCTCTACCAGTTTTACCAAGTATGAACATGACATGATCTATATTTTCAATTACCCCTGTATGCAAGTAGAGAAGAAGACAACACCAAGAAAAGGGTAAATGAAATCTTTAAAAACCAGCCAAGCTCAAAACACTCAATAGTTCTGGTGTCAAGAGAACAGAGATTACAAATCAATTTACACATAAAACCTGTTCCAAAGATTTTTAATATTAACAATTACTTTAGTTAAGAATAGCTTCACTTCCACAAAAGAACATGATTTCAAAAGAACATGCTTAAACACCAAAAGAACATGATTTCAAAAGAACATGTATTCCATCAAGGACCCAATATGAGCAAATTTCTGCATTTGATCATTCGATTATACGGCATAGGGGACCATTGTTACATGTGTATTATATGAGCAACCACTTTGTGCACTTGTTGCCAAAGGTTAGGTTAGTCTCCAATACATCTGTTTCAGTGGTATCCTGGGATCAGCCACTTTGTTTGACAAAGGTTAGGTCTGTATCCCGTCCATCCCCGCCCATACCCCCAATTATTGGGGACTTAATGGGTTATGCTATTGTTGTTGTTGTTGTTGTTGTTGATCATTCGATTATACGAATATAATAACTGCCATTCAATTATCATTTATGGAACAAAAAAGAAAAACAATTATTTTTTACGCAAATTTCATATTAAGACATTCCCTTGGCATAAACCAAAAAAATTTACCCAAAAACTGAATTTCTTTCACTATATCGTTAAAAGCCTCCTTTGGGTCCTCCTCATGCTTATCTGAATTCCTAGTGGATGATCCTCCTCTCGTTTCCTGCTTTTTATTCTCGATCTTCTTCTTTGGGGCCCACATATCTGAATTGCTGGTGTATGATCCTCCTCTTGTTACCTGCTTTTTGTTCTTCATTTTTCAACAGTCTTTCAGCTGCAGTAACAAAATAGCATCAGGCATCAACATATTCAGGACAGTCAAGTGGAAAAGTACCATCATGCAGTCAAATAATTGACAGCTACGGAATGTTACGATATTTATTTATAACAGGCTGTGCATTTTAGAAACAATACCTAGCAACAAAATAAAGAACAGGAGTATATCTTTTTCTTCCTAAATATTCTACCAAAACAAAGAAAACAAATGGCAAAAAATATATAGCACACACACACACACACATATATATATAAACAAAAAACATAAAGCCAATAACGATATGCATAATTCCAATTAGATTAGCACCGTAAATCCCAATAATCCCAAACTATTGATTGAGTTATTAATTACCATTCTTATCAAATAATAAATCAAATATCAAACACAAAAATATGTTTCTCTACACAAGACTGCAATATTCCCCAACCAAAACAAATTATCCCATTTATTCTTCTAAACAAGATGGCAGTAAATAAACCCTATAAGCATAGTATAACAGATCCAGTGAAGAGAAGTGACAAAAGTGAGCTGGGGAGGGAGAGATTACTACGACTTGTGTAGGATGCTGAAGGTCCAATTTCGTATCCTAGAGAACTAACTATGTCAATCAAAAGTTACATAGCATGAAGTATTCAAATTCATTGCTCTGAAATAAAAGAAAACCGAACTTTTAGTACTAATTTTCATCATAGGAGACCACTCAAATCTATCATAACTAGAACGGCTCACAAGCTACATACTTTTAAGCTTAAGAGTAGGAAGAGTTAAAAAAAAAAAAACATAGAGCTAAATGCAAGTGCAGGAGGAAAGTTGTGGTTTTATTCTACGTGAACCCAATCCAAATAGCCATCATCCATAGAAGAACACAATTTAAAATTTAATTTCAACAAAAATTTCAAATAACAGTAACAAATATTGCAAAACCAGAGAAAATAACAACTCCAATACAGTGGCAAATGAATGAATAGTGAAACTAGCTTTATTCAAATATCCCAAACTCTAATTGATAAACCCTAAGTATTAAAAATACTACAATTAAGAGTGTTACAGAGGATCCGGAGTGCATGAAATCAAAATAACAATGATCAAGACTATATTCGTTAGTTTGTTACCATAGCAATTAGATGGAATGATTTTTGAAAGAAAAAAAATTAGTATCAAATTTCAATTTCGTCCGCTAGAGTATTGAAATTGAAAAACATGGCAAAAGCATTCCGCTAGAGGTAGACCCAATAAAAAACTTGTGAAAATTTTGCCAACCTATATGTGCTTTCAGTTTAAAGAGATGATAAATATTGTCTCTTGAGGTGGCAGAAGAGAAAACAGAATCGCTTGTGAAGAGTCTGAATTACAACGTCGCAGGTGTGTTGGTTAGGTGGCAGTAATACAGAGAGAAGGAAGGTTGGGGACATTTAGGTTTGGAGAAGGGGTTTTAAATAAAAGTGAATACTCCGGCAGATTTGTACTAGGGAGTGTATTTATTTCGATCTTAGCAAATTCTGATTATATATATATATATATATATATATATATATATATATATATATATATATATAAAATTACATGCATGACAGGCGGATACAAACGATTTTCAACCCTCTTTTTTACCTATAAAGTGTTCAATTTTTAATTTTAGCTACAAATATTTTTTTTTTTATGAATTCGCTATGTATATAAACACTATCTACTTTTTTCTTTTTTATAAATAGTATAAACTTTAAATTAGATTTTTAACTTGATAATTTTACGAGTTTGCACATTCGGTTATATTAGTGATTAAGAGTAATTATCTGGCAAAAACA
Source organism: Vinca minor (assembly GCA_026122235.1). NCBI lineage: Eukaryota > Viridiplantae > Streptophyta > Magnoliopsida > Gentianales > Apocynaceae > Vinca > Vinca minor. The sequence goes on along the minus strand of JAOCZM010000077.1, from coordinate 15,673 downwards.
GCACGCACAATTTACATATTGTAAGAAAAAAGGACAAAATTATCAAATTTTATCTTTTTCTACCCCCAAATTAATTACGCGGCCCACCTATTCTTCATCTTCTTCAAACATTTACCCTAATTTTCCCCCTTTTCATGGCCAAATAAGACCCATCTTCAAACATTGGTCTACCACTCCATAATTCCAGTGAGACAAGATTAATAGACCATTACTTGATCAGAGATTCAAGAAAAAGAGAAACAAAGTTCATAATTCATACAAGTGTAATTGTCCCCCCCCCCATCCCCACCACAAAGCAATTGATTATCAAAGCAACTTACAATCATCGCTGCAAAACCATTGTGCACCACCACCACAAACCCTTCTCATCATTATTCCACCTGTAAATATTTTCTTCTCCAACTACAAATATTTTTAGATTTTTCCAATATTAATTTATGGAAGCTTCATCCAAGTGTTTAATTTTTTTTAATTGGACATAGAAATAGGAAAATGATTCAGAAAAGGAAAGGGGAAATAGTGGGGGGATTGTACATGTGGGTTTGAGGGCAAGGTAGTGGCGGCGGTTTTATTCATTGCAATGGTGATGCTTCAATTTTGCAAGAACAGGTGGGAGATGTCGGTGGTATAGTGGCGGAGATGGTGATGGTTTTGCAGAAAATAGCGGAGATGGTGCTAGTACATTGGGGGATTTTATTAGACTGACCATGGTTTGGTAAGAAGGCTAATCAGTTTTTTTTTTTTTTTAGGAATATTTTTGTCCAAAACGAAAATCTCACTTACGTTCTGGGGTAGGACGACGTCGTCCTGAGATGACGTGGCACGTTCCAAATGCGCCTTGCCACGTCAGTCTAAGACAAAAATTCCACTTCCGTCCTCAACCTCCAGAGCAAAATTTACAATTGTGATTGTTACGCCAGACATGTGAATTGTATATGAATGAATGAATGAATGAAGTAAAAGAAGTCATCAAATTTTGTCTAGACAAAATCACTACAATTGCTTTCAAACTATATTTTATTTTATTTTTCCTTTTTATCCAAACTTTTTCGACATGCAAACTATTTTCATTTTACTAATAATTTATTTAGTGATTTATACCGTGATTTTCGTCAACAACTCTTTTTTAAATTGTCGGAAACCTCCAAGATACTTTTAGAAACTTCCGTTTAAATTCACTGATTGAGATTTTTAGTAGAACGAACACCGTATATGATACGGGATCATATATGAAGCTTAAAGAGGTCATTGACCTCATCAACATTCCAAATACGAGCTTCCGAGTAAAGCCTTTGTTCCAAGTGTTGAAAGTATCTATTATAAAGGTTCAAGAGTTAAAGAAGCCTTCAAATAAAGCTAGACACAAGGATCAAAGCCATCTAATAGCATTTGAAGGAAAGATACATAATTGGAAGGAAAACGGTTGAAATGGTATTTTAGTCCTTTGATAATTTCTAGACTTTAATTATATTTCAGATTTATTATATTGTTTAATTAGCCATGTTGGCCGAAATAAGCTAGCTAAATAATAGGACATGTTGTCCTTGATGTTAGGTAGTGTTTTTAGTTATCTAGGAGTTGTAGAGTCATAATCCTTAAAGGACTCTTATTTGTGGGTTATTTTTGGACGAAATTCCACTCTATTTAAGAGGGATTTCAGCCATGATATTAGTTAGACTTGATATATTGATATTTTGATTTAAGGTTATTCCTTAGTTACTTTGTGTTTGATTCTCTGGGTAGAATTCATTCATGTTTGAGTTCATTTGTATCAATAAGTTTGGTTTATACTTATTGTGGTGTTTCAACTCCCCATTGATATTCAACCTTGCGGGAAAAAGGTTGTTTATATTCCCCCATAAAGCTGTTCGAGATAGAGAAAGATCGGGCATTCAAGCCGAACCTTCGTATTCAGTACAACGGTTTTCAGCATCGATATATATATATATATATATATATATATATATATATATATATATATATATATATATATATATATATATATATATATATATATATGTGTGTGTGTGTGTGTGAGTGGTCAAACTACCCACACACCCCTATATTAAGTAGTTCACATCCCCCTTCCCCTCACAACATTATTTTTTCTCTCCTCTCAAATCCTCTCAACCACCCATCCTCATAAATCAAAATTTTGGCCGGATTTTTTGGGATTCCTCTGCCGCCGGACATTGCCACTAGTGGATTGTGCCGCCGTGGCCAAATTTTGGCCGAAATTTTTTTAAACATCTTAAACAAGTCTAAAACAATTTTTTTGTTATTCCAAAAATTGTTCAAAATTAAATTTATTTAATTCTGCAAAATAAATAAATAAATAAATAAATTGGTCAGCAAGTGGGCAGCCACGTTACCTCCTGTCGGTCCAAATAATTTTTTTCAAAAAATCCTAAAAATTATTTTTAGGGGTATTGCAACAAAAATTAAACAAGTCTATTTTTTAAAAAAATTTAAACAAGTCTAAAATAATTTTTTTGTGATTCCAAAAATTGTTTAAAATTAAATTTGTTTAATTCTGCAAAAAAAAAATAAAAAATAAAAAAAAAATAAAATAAAATAATTGGACCGCCTGCTGACCAAAAAATCCTAAAAATTATTTTTAGGGTATTGCTACAAAAATTAAGTGTAATAAAAATATTAAGTATTTTCTTTGTATTTAGGTTTTAACACTTAGGGTATGTAATAAACAATCAAAATTTCAAAAAAATTACAAGTTTATAAAATTTACAATTCTTCAAAAATTAAAAGTGTCATATAAAATAAATATTACAAAAAAAAAAAAAAAAAAATCAACATCCATATACTTGGTCTAATTTTTAGTAAATCAAGTGATGAAAATTAAAACGATATACTGATACGAATTGCCCTCGACATGTTATAAACAATATACTTTGTATTAATTAAATTACACAGATTCATTATATATAATATTAATGAAAATTAATAAATAATGTTCATTGTTTCTTAATAATTAAGTATTATTCATTTTATTTTTACTAAAAACATTCAACATCTAACGGGGATGGAAAATAATATATAAATAAGATATAAAATTTATTGAAACCACACCCAACAATGGCTCCTCACCTAAAATGTGTCCCGAAATCAATAACGGCGGATCAAATACGCAAAGAATTATGTGAATACAAGAGAGATGAGAACACCACTTACATACCCTAAGTGTTAAAACCTAAATACCAAATTTATTGCACTTAATTTTTGTAGCAATACCCCTAAACCAATATTTATGATTTTCTAAAAGTACGCGGACTAAAAAATTCCCTCGTATCAGGCCAATTTTCCTCATTATCAGGAAATTCTTCTAGATCACTATCGGGTTCGTCTGGACTTTGAACCTACAATAAATACAAAACAATAATTTTTAGAAAATAATAACTACAAAAATACTAATATTAGTATATATTAACCACTGTAAAAAAAATTCGAAATTTGTTTTTGAGCCGCGTAAATATTAGTCACTGTAAAATACTAATATCGTCGGATTCCATTTAGCCGGAATCTTGTCGGAATTTTTTTGCTCCAATTTTTTTTGAATTGATATTTTGTGGTGGATCTAGTTAGTCCGATTAACTCAAAAATGCAAAAATGGCCGGAATCCGGCGGCTGCGACGGCAGCAGATTTCCGGCGGGGCAGGGATAGTGAATTGGGAGAACTTTTGAGAGGAGAGAGAAAAAATAAAAAAAAAATGAGGAAGGAGGGTGTAAACAAAATAAATAGAGGGGTGGGGGGGGGGGGGGGGAGTGGTCATGTATATATAATACGTCTCTAATTATAATCAAATTTTATAATCACAAGCACATGAAATGGTCTATCTACATAAGATTTTACTTTAACATATGATTTTACTTTAACCGAAAGTTGTGCTTTGATTAGTAAATTTTAAAGCTAAGAATTGGTGAAAGTTTTTTTTAGAGTCAAAGAACTATTAATACAATCTACTTTTCTAATGTTTTCTAATTATAGATTTTAGCATATTGTTTGCTTCAAAGGCAATCAAACGTAATTTCAGTGTTTATTTTTTATTTTTTATTTTAGCTTCAATTGTGAATGATTTTTTTGTAAGCAGACACTTTGTTAACATTTTAAGTTAGCTTCTAATTTATTTATTTTAGTGGTATTTTAGAAGCAACCACGTAGTGTATTTATTGTTAAATGTTAAGTCTGTATCTTATCTAGACTCACTCATACCTTCAATTATTAGAGACTTAATGGATTATATTATTGTTGTTGTTTATAACTTCAATTGTGCCTTAATTTAAGAGGTGATTAGCTAACGTATATGCATGATTGATAGGATTTTGCATTTAGTGAGCTAAATAGACTCGAAACTAACCATATATATAGTGAGTAATAGCGAGAAGTGTTTCTAATATATTCAGTTTCCATATAGAAAAATAGAATAAAAAGACGAAACAGTTAGAATCAATATCCCAAAATATGAAAGGAAAATTTTTACGAGAGTCGATGTCCACTGTGGGAATCGAACCCTCGTCAACAGTGAGGCATATGACAACTCCAATCAGTTGTTTCAAAATTTATAATAAATAAATTTGCTCATTAGATAATTAATGTGAGATGCCTCACATTCATTAGAGTGTGAACATCAATGAAAGACAATTAGACTATGTTACTTGTGTGAGCATCCTCCAATTCCCAAAAGATGTTTTTAAAATGGGAAACTTATCCAACCTTTATAAGAAATACATTTGTTCACTAAGTATCATTCAATTTTCAGCGAAAGAAGTTATAAACTTTACCGACTCGAATTTTGATTGAAAATTTCATAGGTTCATAAATTCATAGCTCAATAACGTTTTCTTCAAATTGATGAGAATATCTTTGATTGAGAAATAATTGAAGTATATTATCCAATATAATTACCTTTTAAGAAAAAAAAGACCAAAAATGAAATAATTGAAGTATATTATCCAATATTACCTTTTAAATTTACGGTGTTCGTTCTACTAAAAAATCTCAATCGATGAATTTAAACGGTGGTTTCTAAAAAGTATCTCGGAGGTTTCCGACAATTTAAAGAGAGGTGTTGACGGAAATCACAGTATAAATCACTAAATAAATTATTAGTAAAATGAAAATAGTTTGCATTTCGAAAAAGTTGGAAAAAAATTGGATCAAAAGGAAAAATAAAATAAAATATAGTTTGAGAGCAATTGTAGTGATTTTGTCTAGACAAAATTTGATGACTTCTTTTGCTTCATTCATTCATTCATATACACGGTACATAATAGAAACATCAGTATAGAACCCGGAATGCAATTAGCCTCATTGTTACCCGCCGGTCGACCTAACCCGTAGTACGGTCGACCGATGGTCATCCAGAATCAACCCGATAGAAAATAGGGTTTCTTCTCTACCACACACCCAGACTTGTCGACCGAAGGTGTCCGCGGACGAAGGGCTTTATCCGCAAGTACATCCGCAGCTTCGCCTGCGGTAATGCAACAACTTCTGTTCAACTGCGAACGAATGCGAGGACGATACATATGCGACCAAAGTGAAAAAATAGAAAAATATGTGCAAAAAACTTGTACACAAGTGTACTATCTTGCACCAAATCAATCTCAACCCAAAATACAAGTTAAAAAATTCAAAACCAGGTATCAAATAGAACCAAAAATAAGAACAACATGTTAATACAACAAGTATGCTAAATACTCACACTCTTCGTGTCCAAGCACTTACACAATCGAATGTACGAAGGGCACCGTGCTCTGTCCAAACGGTACACACGATTATACACTTGCTTAGACACTACGAGCATGACTATCGCTAAGACACGACTTCCCACAATTCGAGCTTAGGTATCTGATCACGACTCTACGACAATAACTGCAACGGTCCTAATTATAGTCCAAACTAAGAGGGCTCAAATATTTCATACACACTGGGTTCAGTTTCACCCCATGAACGAACGTGTTCACTCTTTAAGGACTCATCCTACATTGTATCATCATCCAAGACCTTGGACTCCACAAAACTGTTACAGTCCCAATGATAGTCCGTATTAGGTTATGTCGCACATTGAAACACCATCGGTATTCGCACAAGGACACATCTCAGGACCCCTCAGAATCTTCCCAAATCCACCTCGCACAAATCCGTATCATCAAATCGAACGAGTCCTGCCATTGCGTAGATCCTAGACACGAGCTCAAAATAAGGTGACGACTCGGTCGACCAAAACCACATAGGACTATACACGACATAACAAAATAGGACGACTCAAAGACAACCAAAGCGATAAACGATAGTTCATCAATTAACCAATTAACAATTTATGAATACCCCAATAATAACAATTCACATAATAGCTGAAGGAATTCATGGGCATAAACTCGTTCTAAACACCCATAAATCCTCCCCTGAAGGATCCGCTCATACCATAGGAATTAAAATTCAAACAAAAGATACTTAAAAAATTTCGTTAAAGGTTCTGATTTCAGATGCTGTTTGCTGCCACCAATAGCCTTCCCTTGCGTAATTTCTCTCTATCGGTATATACGTGATGAAACGAACAGCGAGTGCTAGCTCTTCGTTTCGGGAAACTAGAGAGAAGAGAATGACATAAATCTGATTTCGAGAATTCGGGTTTTGCGGCTCTCAGAAGTCTAACTCTAGGGTTTCAGCCAAACGAGATTATATGGGCATGAGAGTTTGTTCCGAAAACCATCTCCCACGTCCTGTCAACCTCTTCTGGTAGTGAGAGTTTTTACCGCGTAATAACTCCCACATAATCTTAGCGAAAACCAAATACCAAAAATGCCCCTCTTTAATCTCTAATTCGAATAATAACATTTTATTATTCTCATAAATATAAATGCTAGATACATGAACCTAGACATATTCTAGATTACTTGAATCTGGACATGAAGTTCGTTAACTCGTCTATGTGTGTGACCTTGTAGGTTCATATCATAATGGTAATGAAAACACACTTAGTAGTAATATGTGTTCACAAATCACAAGCGGTCCCTAGAAGGACATTGTGTGATGAGGGACCATCCAAGGGGCTGCCCGACAAAGAACCTTTATCCAAGCTTCACGTACCAATGACTAGACAAAGGACCAAGATGGTGAATCAACTAATTTCAAGATTGGTCTGAGACTTCAAAGTTAAAGAGGAAGCTAAACTTCACATAGAAGATGATGACAAAGTCAACCTCTTAACTTTCCATGAATTTCAATTCGGCCCAAACAAGCAAAGTGGCTAAAAAGGGCATTTTAGTCTTTTTGAACAATTAAAGTCTATTCTAGACTTTAATTATTTTCAGCATTGTTGTTTACTATATTTAGGCGTGTATAACAAGTATTCTATAATGAAAGACATGTTGTCCATGTGGTTAGTAGTTGAGTGGTTAGTTATCTAGTAGTTGTGAGTCCCACTTCTTCAAGGACTCTTCACAAGTTTACTATTTTTCAGCCATGCTTGGCCGCCTATTTTTAGTGTGTGCAAGATAATAGGACATGTTGTCGATTATCTTGGTTAGTGTTTTACTTGATAGCAAGTTTGTTGTTCCAGAGTCCTGCTTCTTCAAGGACTCTTCCTTTCTAGGGCTAGATAGCCGAAATCCATCTCTATTTAAAAGGTATTTCGGCCACCATTGTAATTACATTAGATATATTGATATTTTGGTAAGGTTATTCCTTAGCTACTTGTGTTTGAACTTCTTTATAGAATTCATTCATTTTTGAGTTACTGTATCAACAAGTTTAGTTTCACTTGTTGTGGTGTTTCAGCCTCCATCGATTCTTAGCCTTCCTTAATTTTGTGTTGAGAATATTCCCTTGAAACTAGATCAAGAATAGAGAAAGATCCAATTAAAACTAAAGTGTCGAATTCTTGGTACTTTGTACCTCGATTCTTACATCAAGTGGTATCGAGCAAAAGGTTAATCTCATTCTTGGTGTACCTTTTTCGACTTTCCATAATTTTTTCTTGTTTGCTTGAATTGACAAAAAAAAAGCATTCGACCTAAAATATTAAAAGGCAGCCGTGAGTATTAGACAAGTGTTCAAGCCAAAAGCAAACTTCTTGGTTCCTTCAAAACATTCAAGAATTGGTCTTGTCACCCCTTTTTCTTGTCACTTTCGTGCACATTATCAAACATCTTGGTTCCTTGAGAGCATTCAATATACAGTGCGGCCAAGAGAGGGTAAGTCTATGGAAGAAAAAAAAGTCAAGAAAATCAAGAAAGTAAAGATTGAGATTTGCTCTTCCTAAACTCAAAAGGATACCTTTAATAAGTATCTCTTTCTTGATTAGGTTTAGAATTTTTCAAGATTCATCTTCTTTTCTTTCTTTAAGCTTTTCGTGTAGGTCAAAGATAGGATTTCTTTCCTTTATTTTTCAGCTTTGTATCAATGCAACAAGTTAGGAACCTATTCATTCATCTAGAGTTTGAAGTTCTTTTGCGAGTAATGTTGGAATAAAGAGTGAATTTTTTCTTTGATATCTAACGAGTTTATCGAGGGATCTCCATCCAAGCAAACCGATTTTTTTGATTCGGACAAGCTATACAAAGAAGCATTGCAAAAACAGATCATGTAAATGCGCCAACAAATGAATGATATGGAGGAAGAGATGAGATAACTTAAGGTAAAAAAATCAACAAGGTAATAATGCGAGATGATGTCGAGTGATGAGCACTCCGTTGATGCAATTGAGCCTCGAGAAACCTTCCAATTCCGAGACCAATTCCACAAAAATAGGGTGATCAATAATCAGATTTTTGAGCCTAGAAGAGGGGACCAATTTCAGGGTAATGACAACAATCTTGGTTCAATCAAGACTAAGATTCCCTCTTTCGAAGATACAAACGATCCCAAATTATTTTTAGAATGGATTCATAAAGTTAACCATGTTTTTTCCGTGAGCAATTATTCTGAGGAAAAGAAAGTTAAATTGGCATCCATGAATTTTTTCGAATATGCTCCTATTTGGTGGCATAAAGAAACCGAAACAAGGGATAGAGTTGGGCAACGAGAAGTTGATACATGGGATGAGATGAAAGCGGTGATGAAGTGACATTTTGTTCCTCAAAATTACATAAAGGAACTTTACAACCGCTTGCAAAGATTAAGACAAGGAGAGAGTTCGGTCGATGAATATTACAAGGCGGTGGAAATTGAGACGATTAGGGCCGATATTCAAGAAGGAGATGAGGCAACAATGGCGCGGTTCTTGGCTGGCCTAAATGACAAAATTCTGTCAAAGGTAGAACGTGCTAATCTTGATAATATTACATCTGTGTTGTATTATGCAGAGCAAGTTGAAAGGCATAAAAAAGAAAAGAGTTCAAGGAACAAAACGACAACTTTCCAAGCTTGGAAGAAGCCGAATCAGTCCTAGCATTATTCCACTGTTTTGCCAAGCCAAAGCAAGGGTAAAGAGGTCCAAATTGGTAAAAAAAAAATAGCCACGGGGCAGTTTGGGGCAGTAAGGTCATCAAACGCAATCGTTTCGGCCAATACGAGGGTAAATTCTACTCCAAAACTTGTTCGAGAATATTTTAAATGTAGGGACAAAGGACACTTTGCTAAGGACTTCCAGTCCCTAACAAGAGTACAATGATCATGTTGATGACGGATCATGGGTAAGTGATGATGAAGCCAAAGAGGTTGTTTTGGAGGAAGAAACCGAGAATGTGGAAGAATCTCCGAAAAATGGTAATCAAATTTTAGTTACGATGAAGCTACTTCATTCCCAACCTTTGGATGACGTGGTGCCAATGACCGCAAGTCACATAATCTTGGGAAGGCCATTCCAATACGATAGAAATGCCGATCATATGGGAAAAAAGAATATATATGAAGCTACAAAGGATAAAATCAGATTTACTTTACTTCCTTTGTCTCCTAGTCAAGCTTGTGAGGTACATAAACCAATGGCCATAAATAGAGAGAAGAGGGAAAAAGAGAGAAAAAAAAAAAATAGAGCAAGAGAAACAAAATGAGTGATCCTACCCATGAGGTAAAATTCGAGGGAAAAAAAGACCAAAAAGCCGTGAGCTTAGTGAGACAAAAGGCATCAAATCGACTTAATTTTGGGAGCAAGTCTTCCAAACCGTGTGGCCTATTGAGCAAATCCGGATAAAATCCAAGAAATTCAAAGGCAAGTCAATTTACTTCTTGAGAAAGATCAGGTAAGAGAATCTTTAAGTCCTTGTGCTAGTCCGGTTATTTTAGTACCTAAGAAAGAAGGGACTTTCAGATTATGTACGGATTGTCGCGATATTAATAAGATAACTATTAAATATAGACATTTGATTCCTCGCTTAGATGATATGCTAGATGAGTTAAGTGGCGCTTTAATATTATCTAAAATTGATTTAACTCAAGGCTATCACCAAATAAGAAGAAAGAAGGTGACAAATGGAAAACCGCTTTTAAGACTAAATACTGATCATATGAATAGATTGTTATGCCTTTTTGTCTTCTAACACACCTAGTACTTTCATGAGATTAATGAACTTCATATTTCACCATTGCTTTGGAATTTTTTTTTTTAGTTTATTTTGATGATATACTTGTTTATAGTAAAAACTAAGAGGATCATATTGAACATCCTAAAACTATTTTTACTATTCTAAGGGAGAAAACTTTGTATGCTAAACTTGAAAAGTGTGTTTTTTGCACTAATTCCGTTAACTTTCTTGGATACATTGTTAGTTCTCAAGGTATAAGTGTTCATCCGATCAAAATTCAAGCTTGGTAATTACGTTAGATATATTGATATTTTGGTAAGGTTATTCCTTAGCTACTTGTGTTTGAACTTCTTTATAGAATTCATTCATTTTTGAGTTACTGTATCAACAAGTTTAGTTTCACTTGTTGTGGTGTTTCAGCCTCCATCGATTCTTAGCCTTCCTTAATTTTGTGTTGAGAATATTCCCTTGAAACTAGATCAAGAATAGAGAAAGATCCGATTAAAACTAAAGTGTCAAATTCATGGTACTTTGTACCTCAGTCCTTCATCAAGACTATCCAGAGTGAATGAATGTATGGTGGAACCTAATAACAATCCACAATTTAATCCCTTCCTCTCGCAATATCCAAATTAAGCATAAGGCATGGTAGCTGTCACCCATATATTGTATTTATTCTCGATCTCCATGTAGACTGTTCTAACAAATAGTATTAAATAACCACTTTATTAAATACATTTGAGCACGGCCATGCATTTAAACAGTTTTCCCTATCGAGGGGCCCATGAATATCTCTCTCTAATAAGAGAGGGACAAACCCATTACAATACCTCTCAGATTCATGCCATGATAGGATACTACATCCGACCATCAGTCGTTTTAATTACTCGATTAAAAGTAACGTCCGACTGAGTCAAAACATAGCTCCATTCATGCTGGAAACGATGAAGATATAAGGTCTAAAGATTCCAAATAGTATTGAGAAAGTAATACTTAGGACTAAGGAACCATGAAGTAGGATCATGTCCGATACAATAAATCCCAATATATTATGTCTATGATATGATTTGCATCCATTACACATGACCTGTAAAGCGTAATCATCAATCAAACATAATACTAGTTTTATTTCATTGTATAAAACATTACATAAAACTAGGGACAATCATAATAGAAATTGTATAAGCTAATGAGTTTTACTATCAAATCACATATTTGATGTTCAAAAGCAATGACATGCTCAAAATATGTAAAATGTACAACACATGCAAACGGTCCTAGGGCACTACTAACAATCTCCCACTTGTCCTAGGTCCAATCATACATGATCCCGATCCCGTTGACCTAGTATAACTCTCATGTTTAGGCTACGGGAGTGGCTTGGTCAATGGATCTGCAATGTTGTCATCTGTATGAACTTTGCAAGTTTTAACGTCTTCTCTATCAATGATCTCCCTAATCAGATGGAAACGCCTTAGAATGTGTTTGGATCGTTGGTGAGATCTAGGTTCCTTAGCTTGTGAAATGGCACCAGTATGATCACAATAAAGGTCCACTGGGTTCACAATGTCTTGAAGAGAAAAGGAAGACATTGTTCTCCTAGGGTTTTCAAGAGAGTTTTGGGGAGAGAAAAACACTTCCTAAATTCTAGAGATAGATTTAGAGGTAGATTTAAAAGAAAAGCTTGAAGCTTGAAGATTCTTGGCAAGAAATTGAAGTGTGGCTCAAGACTTGGTTTCTCTAGAAGGAAGAAAGAGGATTTCAAAGAAGAAGAGAAGCTTGAAGAAGATTACTTAGCAATGAGAATTTCTTTCTCTCTCTCTCTCTCTCTCTCTCTTTTAATTTATTGTTTTCCTTCATGAATATGGGTAGCTAAATTTGTAAACTACTTGAATGGGTTGAACCCTAGCATGTTATTTATGTGTTGACAATTGTGGGTTTTTGTGAATTGAAGTTAATTAGTGATATTATTTGTGAATTATCTTTTTCTATCTTGTTGGTCATTTAATTAATTGAGAAATTGAATTACTTGACTAGAACACTCACTTTTAATGGGAATTAATTTTGACCTAGAGATGGGCTTAAGCAATTCTTCCTAATTTGAGTTTGGATAATTAGGGGTTTTGGGTTTAATGCACTCTTGGGGTAAAATTGAGTAAGTAGAGATACTAACTTGATGAATCCTAGAGTAGGAACTTCACAAATTGAGAAATGAGTGAAGTTTCTTTGGAAATCCCTTTATAGGTTCACCTAAGACTTCTAATTCACAATACTCCTTCATAAACACATAAGTACATCTAGGGGGATACCCGTTCCATTATTCAATCTCCTAATTGAATTTTCTCTCTAAACACTCTAAATCTTAGTTTTAGCTTATAAGTAGATTAATTTAGTTAAGTAACAAACCTTCTTAAATTTTTAGTCAACTAAACAATAAAATAAAAGACACTACTAGTACTTACCCTTCTTCGCGAATACGATACCTTGGTTGCTCACTCTATATTACATTAACGATAGGTGCTCTTGCCTTGAGTTTCTTGTGTCCAATTTGAGTAGAATATTGTGGGCTTGCAAGAAAACAACAAGTTTTTGGCGCCGTTGCCGAGGAAGGGTGATATTAGGAAAGCTCTAGTTTTATTGATTTGGTTTTTATGTATATTTGTTAATATTCATCTTTTAGTTTATGTTATCTTGAATTTCTTGTTATTAAACTTTGTGAGTTTTGGTTTCTTGAAGGCAACAAGAGAGGGTATATATTGTTGGGGAAGGTCTTCAACAACATAACAATATGGAAGCCCCTCATAATGTGAATGAACAAATGAACGAGAATAACCAAGGAAATGCTCAAAGACAAGAGAATGTTAATGGAAATGGTAGAAGAACCATGGGTGATTATGCAAGAACTTTCTTGACCTGGTCCGAGTCAAGCATTACTAGACCAAGAGTTGATGCTAACAATTTTGAGATCAAGCCAAATGTGATATAAATGGTTCAAAATTCGGTATAATTTGATGGGCTCCCCGAAGAAGACCCGAACGCTCACATATCAAACTTCCTTGAAGTTTGTGATACTTTCAAGATTAATGGAGCTTCGGATGATGCAATAAGATTGAGATTATTTCCTTTCACTTTAAGGAACCGGGCTAAGTCATGGTTGAAGTCATTACCCAATGGTTGCATTACCACTTGGAATGAGTTGGCCGAGAGATTCCTGGCCAAGCACTTCCCACCGGCTAGAACCGCGAAGATTAGAAATGATATATTCTCCTTCTAACAACAAGATGGGGAAAGTTTATATGAAGTATGGGAGAGATACAAGGAGTTGCTAAGGAAGTGTCCTTATCATGGCCTAGACCTTGGGCTTCAAATGCAAACATTTCATGCGGGTTTGAACTACTCTTCCAAACAACTCATTGATGCTTCAAGTGGAGGATCAACAAGTTCAAAAACCTCGGAAGAGATAAGAGATTTAATAGAGAACATTTTCGAGAACAATTGCTCGTGGGGTAGTCAAAGGATGAAGCCAAAGATAAGTAGAATTCACAATGTTGATGCTTTGTCAGCTTTGGAGGCAAAGATGGAATTTTTAACAAAAATGATGGATGGGCTAAGTACTACCTCCCACAAACCTTCTCATGTGATAATGGCGTGTGACTTTTGTGGACGAGGTCATCCAAACCATGAGTGTCAAAGCATGGAACCTTCAAGTGAGCATGTAGATTACCTTGGAGGAAATAGGCAACAAAATAACCCTCATTCCAACACTTATAACCTCGGGTGGAGAAATCACCCCAACTTCTCTTGGAGAGATCAAGGACAACAAGGGGCACAAAATCCACCGGGTTTTCAAGCTTATTCAAACTTTCGGGCTCAACAACCATTACCTTATCAAGCACAACCTTCATCATCTTCTCATGTACCCATCAAGCCTACTTTGGAGGATCTCATGACTAAGTTTCTTTCTACTTCGGAAGCTCATTTTCAAGATCAAGAAACTAAATTTAAAATTCAAGAAGCTAGGTTCAAGAATCAAGAAGCCTCCATACATAATTTGGAAAGTCAAATTGGGCAACTAGCTAAGTTTGTATCGGAGAGGGCTCAAGGATCTCTTCCTAGTAATACCGAGCCAAATCCAAGGGAACAAGCTAAAGCAATTACCCTAAGAAGTGGAAAGGAACTTGATGATCCAAGACCTCAAGTGCTAGAAAAGAAGAAATAAATGATAGAGGATCTTGAGAAGGATCAAGATGAAGAATTGGTAGAAATCAAAGGAAAGGCCAAGGAAGAAGTCACAAGAAAGGAGGTACCAATTTACAAACCGCCCGTACCTTATCCCGAGCGCCTTCTCAAGGACAAAGAAGGTGCACACTATGGAAAGTTTCTTGAGCTCTTTAAACAATTGCATATCAACTTACCGTTTGTTGAAGCTCTTTCTCAAATGCCAAAATATGCTAAATATCTCAAGGACATTCTCTCTAAGAAGAAGAGGCTCGAGGACATTTCCACCGTCACATTTCCACCGTCCAAAACAAGGAGAAGCTACCTCAAAAGTTAAAGGATCCGGGAAGTTTTACTATCCCCTTGTAATATTGGTAGTCTTTTCTTTGGACATGCTTTAGCCGACTTAGGAGCTAGCATTAACTTGTTGCCATACAAAATGTTCAAGAAGCTAGACCTTGGTGAACCTAAGCCTACTAGGATGAGTATACAACTCGCGGATAGATCTATCTACCCTTGAGGGATTATTGAAGATGCTTTGGTAAAGGTTGAAAATTTGATTTTTCCGGTGGATTTAAAATTTTGTTATACTTGACATAGATGAGGATATACATGTTACTTTGATCTTGGAGTCGTCCCTTTTGGGTCGTCCCTTTTCTTGCTACTGCGAAGGCACTAATAGATGTTCATGAAGGAAAATTGATCCTTAGGGTAGATAATGAAGCGAGTTCTCAAGATTTCTGAGTCTTTGAAGCATTCTCTTGATCATGATGATTCTTGCTTTATGATTGATGTGGTGGATGATTTGGTTGCTAACTATGGGAAGGAAATGTACATTGATGACCCTTTAGAGATAACCTTGATTCAAGGTGAAGAAGCAAAAAAGGTAGTCAATCAATTCAAGAAGTGTTGGCACATTTGGATGTACTCGAGTCAATTCCTTTGAATACAAAATTGAGAAGATGAATTT